>CM074923.1:25114175-25137073 GCA_037576815.1 Pangasius larnaudii | reverse complement strand
CACACACGCACAGATTAGATCTTAATGTGCTTTTGAGTGCTAATTTCCTCACAAACTGTGATGTGTAGCAACAAAGAAGAAGATACAGTGTTAGCAGTGACACGCTCTATACAGTAAAACAAACACACTCTGAATCATCAGCCATGTTGGATTTTAAAATAGCTGGTCGCGCAGCTTTTATAGTGCACACAGCTATTATAGTGCAGTGTGGAAAATATAGATCACAGTATGTTTTGCTAAGAGTTTGCTGGACCAGACCAGTGCAAAACACGCACATTTAAAATTTGCAGAAGTTTGCATGCTTCAAAAAAAAAACAAAACAAAAAAAAAAACGATGTGCTTTTAATTTGTAGGCAATCAAAGCACATGGAAAAAGATCGATTTCTGCTTTTAAGGCTAAATTGCCATTAGGAAACCTGTGACAGTGGCCAGGAGAGTATCTGTAGGCTGTGAGCAACATTAAATACAGTAAAACCCATGTTTTCACACCACAGTGTGGGATTAAAGTAGTTGAATGAGAAGTAATAATATCGAAAAATCGTAATTAAAGACTGAGCAGCATCATGATTGAATGACACGCATCGCTATGTTTCGTTTGGTCTTGTTTAAAAAAATAAAAAATAAAAATTTTTTTAAAAAGCACAGTAGAGTGTCAAGATCTGAATTGCAGTGCTGACAAAGTTTGACCAGGAATTGTTAAGGAATCTTATAAAAAATAAATAAATAAATAAATAAATAAAAAGAAGAATACAACCAACTAGTTTATATGCTGCTTCAGACAAAATTGTGTTTAAATTGTGTTAAAATATAATAAAAAATTTGCACCGTAAAAATGTCCACGATTCTGACAGCAAAGTGCATGAGAGTGCCGAGCGTCTGGACGTCCGCATACCTTCCACAGAGACCTAAAAAGACAAGCCACTTCAGATCATCTCTACAGCGTCACTTCTCTCGTCTTTCAGGTTATTAATCTGTACACGTTCCCTTAGCACTTTGCATTGTTGTGCCTTCAGCTGTTTTTGTACCGTCACTCAGCGCGATGCAAATGTAAACGCACATGGAAATCACGATAGCGTGTCTTCACATCGCCCTGCTTTTGAATAACGTTTCAAGCCGGGCACTGAACCTTTTTTTTTTTTTTTTGGAAGGCTCCCGTTTTTTTTTTTTTTTTTACAGTGGTGTGTGAAGTCGTAAATGAAACTCGCAAAAGGAAGAGAGAGCTGAAAAACAAAACAAAAAATATATAACTGTCATCCTGTTTTAGTTTCATTTTATGTCAGGATGAGTAATTGCGTTCCTCCGTGCTGACTTTTCACCTGTGTGTGTGTGTGTGTGTGTGTGTGTGTGTGTGTGTGTGTGTGTGTGTGTGCGCGTGACTCCAGAGGCCGGAGGAACAGGAACACGGCAGTTGATTCCCATAAGCTCCTAGCGGTCATGTGCTGTGAAAAGAGCAGTGTGTAGCTGCGAAAATATCAACAAATCCGAGTTAAAATATTTGGTGTGCAAATAAAAAGTATTCCGCTGAAGTGTTTTTAGCCTCGTCCTTCGAACCTTCATTGCTCTCCGCAGTGGTTTCTCTCAAATAGCTCCGTCTTCCTTATGTTTTGTGTGATTGTATATTATTTTTTGCGATACCAATTTTGGGTTTTCTGAAGTAAGAAAAAAAAAAAAAAAAAAAAAAAAAAAACACATCGACTGGTGATTAGCATTGATAAGCGATTAGCTGAAGTTAAAGAGCTTAAATCAATGGCGGGGAAAATGTATTTCAGGTTTTATTTAGCATTTAAAAGAACTAATAATGAATAAAACGCAAATGTGAAAGAACACTGATCATCTATAGTGTATCTGTTGATTTCAAACAGTGAATGAAACCATTTCGTTGTGATCTGAGAAAAGAAATGGCGATAATTTGCTCAGATAACCCCAAGCATGATCTCCGGTGCCAGGATGCCAGTCTCCAGACACTGCACACTCTTCCTGTGTGTGTGTGTGTGTGTGTGTGTGTGTGTGTGTGTGTGTGTGTGTGCGCGCACTGCAAGCCGCAGCCGATGAAATGAATGGGTTTGGCTCCCCAGCGGCAGTCTGCAGTCGTATTTATATCTGTGTGGTGGAGCCGCTGTTCCAGACTCCAGCTGACAACCAGAATGGAGTCGTGGCTTTTTGCGAAAAAGCTGAAAACAAACTTGAGATGAGCCTGAGCTTTAACGCTGATCTGTCGCTACTGTCTCTAATGAGTAACGTGGAGGCTTTGATTTCTGCACTGATGCTTTCCGCAAGAGTGGCGCTCTGAAGAGTCCTCCATGAAACACTGAGCAGCAGAAGTGACTACAGTTTTAACGCGTCGTCTCCTTTACAGAGATCGGTTTAGCTCAGTGTGTAAGTCTTTACACTAACTGCACATGACACTGACTTCTGCTGAGAGGCAGGCAGGGCAAGAGAGAGGCAGGCAGGGCAAGAGAGAGGCAGGGCGAGAGGGAGGCAGACAGGGCGAGAGACAGGCAGACAGGGCGAGAGACAGGCAGACAGGGCGAGAGACAGGCAGGGCGGCAGAAAAGACAGAGAGAGGTAGAGCAAGTGTCAGGGAGAAAAGAGAGAAAGATAGAAATGGAAAAGGTAAAAAGAGGAAGGTCAAATTTGAAGGTAGAGAGACAGAGAGAGAGAAAGAAAAAGAGATAAAGAGACAGAAAGAGGAAGAGTGCAAGACAGAGTGAGTAAAAGGGGGGAGACAAAGAGGGGACCTAGAGAGAAAAAAGAAAAAGAACGATAGAAAGAGATGGAAGGGGTGACAGCCACACTGTTAGCTGAAAGAGAAGGAAATAAGCCTAAAAAAGAGAGAGAGAGAGAGAGAGAGAGAGAGAGAGAGAGAGAGAGAGAAATGGGGGTAAAATTTAGAGTGAGAGAGAGAGAGAGAGAGAGAAGGAAAAGGGGAGAAAGAGAGGGAGCAACAAAGACAGAGAGAAGAAGTGGAAGAGAGGGGGAGACAGAGAGAGAGAGAGAGAGAGAGAGAGAGAGCGAGCTGGCAGGAATGAAGTGCAGCCTCAGCAGTAGATAAGCAGTGTGACGACTTCAGTTCCTCTATCAGTGTGGGATTAACACATGACTAAATCAGCGCATTTCCATTTCACAACCGAACACAGGCAGGAAAGGATGATGCACGCACATGTGTGTGTGTGTGTGTGTGTGTGTGTGTGTGTGTGCGCGCGTGTTGGAGAGAGCGAGAATAAGAAAAAGAAGGAGAAACGACAGTGATGAAGTCTGCTGAAGGTGGGGGCTGTGATAATTCCCTTAATGCACACAGAAGAAAGGGAAGAGGATTTGGCTCACGAGTGGAGGAAAAAACTGAAAGAGAGAGAGAGAGAGAGAGAGAGAGAGAGAGGGAGAGAGCGAGATATGGTGAGGGAGAGATGACAAGGGAGAGGTTCAAAGCGTCGCTCATGCTAGCTTTGTGATTACGGGCCGGTCTAATCCACCGAGCTCCTGCAGCTCACTGACAAAATGAAGGGCGAAACCTCATCATTCTCCCATCCTGAGCAACGCGCATCGCTCAACATTCCATTTCTTCTCAAACATGATCACATGATCGCCACAACAGATTATTAGCTGTATTACTAGCTAACCTTGCTACCACACAACTCTTTTACTGTTAAATGGGTCTACAAAAAGTTTGGGAACATGATGGGCAGATGAACACTGGGTCAGTTCGGCAGAGCCTGAAAGCAGGGCTGAACGGGGACTGAAACGGCGCAGAGTGGAAGAGAGAAATGGAAGGAGAAGCAGCCCTTGAGGTTTCTAGCTGACTTGTCTGAGAGTGTGTGTGAGTGTGTGTGAGTCCGTGTGCCACTGACGTCATCGGACAACGCGCTTCTGCCCCGGTGATCATAACTGACGTGAACGGTAATTTGAAAAGAAAGGAAGTGACGGCTGGAGGCTATCCGCCCACGCACGCACACACACACACACACACACACACACACACACACACACACAGAGTTCACATAACCCACCTCACAGACACAGACACAAAGAAAAGGAGATACACAAATTCCCAGTACACATAATTACCCCAAAGCCGGACTGCATTCTTTTTCACAGTCAGACCCACACACACACACACACACACACACACACACACACAACTTTTTTTGTGAGGAGAGACAGAGATTAGCCGCTGCCTGAAGCAAACGCCATGACAGCGTGGCGTCTGCCGAAGAGATTAAACCCGGATTAAACAACTGTGTGTGTGTGTGTGTGTGTGTGTGTGTGTGTGTGTGTGTGCGCGTGTGTGTGCGCACGCCCTCAGGCAAACACACATTTTTAGTAGCGTATCGCCTCATCGAGGTTACTTCACGCATTATTTAAGCAGCGAGAACACGGGCCGCATTGTGAGCTATAATGCTGCCTGTTACGGATTGCGTGCCTTGTATCTGAAAATAATTGTGTGTGTGTGTGTGTGTGTGTGTGTGTGTGTGTGTGTGTGTGTGTGTGTTGCAGGACGAGCCTGGTTGGAGATGAAGGTTACCCGACCCGGAACGACAGAATCGGGTATCGTGGAGTCGTCCTGGTTTCCGGCGCAAAGCGGCCCAGCACCATCTCCCACCTCCACTCCTTGTGTTCCTCTTGTGTATTATCTTTTTTTCCCACTTCTAATCCACAGCCCCGCCTCTCTCCTCCATCCATATTCATCACCTTTATCCCTAATGAAGACCGGAGTGCGGCACGGAGGGAGGGAGAAGCAGACGCAGGCCTTTGAACTCAAAGAGAGCGAGAGAGAAAGAGAGACAGATAGAGAGACAGATAGAGAGAGAGAGAGAGAGAGAGAGAGAGAGAGGGAGGGAGGGACAGAATGCTGAGAGCTTGTGATGATAGATGGAAGAGGACAAGGGAAAGAAAGGCATGAGACAGCCAGACAGAGACAATCGCACGTCTCGTCTCTCGCGCGGAGAGAAAAGGAGATGGCGTTGATGGATAGAAAGGAGGACAGAAGAAGAAAGGCATGAGACATACCATCTTGACACACCAGGGTTTCGACTAACATCAAAATTGAGCCTACAAATTACACCTACAATTATTCATCTGAGGGTCAAGAACCTTGTCAAAGGACCGAACAATGTGTCTAAGGTTTGAACACACAACCTTCAGGTTTCTAGCACAGAACCTTAAACACTGAGCTACGGAGCTCACTGAGTAAATGCTTTTCACATCAAGGAAAAAAAATGGACACCATTTAGTCATTAGTGATGTACATTTTTTTGGTAGCTGGATTTGGAATTGGTACCAATGGCAAATAATGGGTTGGGGTTAACATTTGTTCACCGAGTATCAGTTACATTCACACGGGTTCTCCAATTCCAGCCGAGAAGGATCATCAGATCATCTAGAAGTTCCTCTGCTCAGTCCTGATGTGTCATGTTGGACTCCGGTCTTCCAGGTCTGGTCTTCAGACCACCTGCTATACACCGGTTCCTTCCAGAAACGGAACCCCACTTTTGTAGGATTTGACACAGAACCTCATAGGGGACAAACTATTCAAACTTTAAAGCCCCTTCCTAAGGGATCTTACGCAAACACCGAGACACTGTTTCAAAAATGATTTTATAACCCTAGTCTTTGTAGTTTGGAACTGGAGAAGAGTGATTTGTGGGAACTTCGTAATGACGTCCTCTAGCACCAGAATGATGATGCAGTCCCTCTTACTGTCATTACTGCGACTTTCTCAGACTGAAGCAGAACCGAAAGATCCCACTGGCTTCCATCTGAGCTGGTTCTCAGTTTAGAATGTAGAAAAATCGGACCTCTAGACACAGAAATAAATACGGGAATTAAAGTGCCAAGATATAAGAATAGAAACAAGGCGACTGAATGTAAAAGAAATTCACATTAGCCTCAGAAGCAGAAGTGAAGTGTGTTTTCAGAGCACAATCTCTGCAAATAGGAGGAAGTTTTAGTTCCAGATAATTCAGTGTCATGACAGAGCAAAATGGATTTCGCGGTTGTGCGAAACTGAAATTTCAGTCGCATGTTTGGTCGCATGTCCAGACTAGGGGCCATTAGAGGTGAAGTGCACTTCTTTTTCTGTAAATGGGTGGGGTGACGCGTACTTAATACAGGAATGCTGGCGTCATTTTTTTGAATATCTGATAAATGGGGAAGCCTGGTATTTTAACCTGTTCTGCAGAGCGCCTCAGGGACGTGAAGACTTAACAGACGCATTCGTCCGGATCTGTGTTGTTTATGCGAGCAGGTGTGTGAAGAAGTGATAACAGAAGGCGGGCACTCTGTGGTTCAGCAAGGAAGGGGTGGTGGTGGTGGTGTCGCGGCTGGCGCATTCCATGTCAACATGCGAACACATACGTTAATATGTAGGCATGCATGCGCTCGCGCACACACTCACAGGCAGGCGCGCGCGCGCACACACACACACACACACACACACACACACACACACACACACACACACACAAACCACCAACCGTTAAACTGCTCGAGGCAGCTGACGCCAGGTGCAGTAGCACTCTAATCTTAGTTCCTGTAGGACTTACTGATGGAAATCAGTACGCATTCTTGGTTGTTCTTGAGTTTTTCACTTGATATCTTTCCAAAATTAATTCTAATAGAAAGAAAGCGAGTACTAAGAATGGTCGAAATATCTCGTGCTTGATTCTACCTAAAACTCAAGGAACTGTCGGAAACTTAAGGAAAGTTCGCTAGCTAGCAATATCCTCTTGTCGTTCAACATTTCCACCTCCTATCTGTTCTCATTTCTGTTCTCGCCTCCTTGCTAGGTCACGTTTCCTTCTTCTCAGAAAGTCCATTCTTCACATTCTTGGTATTGTGAAGCACCTTTTGACTTATTTCGCACAACTTTGATCTGCCATCTGTTCTTTCTCAGGCCTTCGGATGCGCCGCGCAAGCACTCTGCTCTCTCCATTGTGCGACTGATCGGGCAAGGCATCCTCGACGTCCTCGACGTGCACCGTGCCCTTGATTTCCAGACAAAGCCGCAGAAAAGAGGAGGAGCCGTGGGCGAGAGCGAACAACGCGGGAACAAAAGAATAAGAGCAGGTTGTGTGTGTTCCCTGGTGCTGGTTGCATTTAGACAGAGTTGGCAAATCAAGAGTGCGCATTAATAATGCATGCCTGACTCAAAGGGCTTTCACACAGGAAGCACAGGCTGGGGTTCAGATCACGGTAAATAGAACAGGAGAGTGAGGCGGAGGCGTTTTAAAATAGACAGGAACCAAAAATCCTGACTGGCAAGCAGGCTGCACGGAGGCATTTATAAGTTGTTATAACATCAGAATGTTAAACAGATAAGCATCAGCTCTCAAATTACTGTGCCGGTCTCAAGAACCCGCCAAGCCATAAAGCAGTATGCCCATTTCGTTTCTGGTGTCCTCGGATAACATTCAACGCTGTCGGTGAGTTTTGAGCTTCTGACAAACCATCGACCGTTGACTGTACCCTGAGGGCAGCTGAACGCGACACAGGGAGGAAGAGCCGAAGCAGAACACATCAAGAAGCTCATGTGGACATCCAAGTTGGGTGCCCCTATAATGGCTGCGATAAACATTCATTGCTGTCGGTGGGTTTCCAGCAGACACAACTCACTGATCAATGAATGCAAACTGCGGTTCAAACTCCTCTGAGACTCAAACGGAAGAAGTCACTTCAGCGGGCAAACGTGTGCTCCTGATGTAATGAATGAACAAGCACATGAATGACGTAAGTATTCCGATATTATCTAACCACAAGCAGATTCCAGAAATTGCTAACATTCTGTAGTCTTTGTGTCACCTGATTAAGGACTGACCACAGCTTTTGAACAACTTACGATCCACCAAACTATTAAATCAGTGATTTGCAAATGTTTTGTAGCCAGGGACCCCTATAACTATAAATACTATAAACTATGATCAATTGCACAAACATCCTGCGTGGATTTATGTACATTCCTGGGGGCCACAGAGCTGTTTATTCCTGAACTTTCCACCCATTGAACACATTAGGTCTGAGTTGGCTTTGGTGCTTGGACCCCTAAATATAGTAACTTTTACAATGTGGGTTGTGAGTTCCACCACCGTAACAAAATTTTTAAAAGAAAATTCATGGACCTCATTGGTCTTAAACTGAGAACTACAATTTGGCCTTTCATTTATTAAAACAAATTAATACAAAGAATACAACTACCGAAAATGGTTCAAATATCTGGTGCTCTTGATTCTACCCAATTATCAAGGATTTGCTTGGTGAGCTAGAGTAAGCAGGGGTAGCCATATCACTAGCCCATAACTGGGCGATTAGCATTTTATTTTCGTTACCTGACAGACAGGTAGGTTCACCAACCAGGTAAATTAAAACCTTTTATTGACTTTGTGTTCACTTTTAACAGTGTAGCGATGCACACTGATGCTGTAACAAGCGTCGACTACTTGGCTATGTGACCTGTTTATGGTAGAACAGTTTTAGTAGCCAGATTAATTAGCATGTATGGAAGACTGACTTTTTTTTTTTCGGAAGCAGAAACATGGAGCTAAGTGGAAACACTGACAAATTAAAGATGCTAGCCAGATTCAAACAATATCTTTAAGTGAGATGCGTAGACAGAACACCACAGCTCATAGCTGAAACCCAGCAACTTTGAAGTAATGTTTTTTTTTACCTAGCTAGCTAACCTTAGCCGAGTTTCCAGGGACTGGGCTGCACACTGGAGCTTTTACTTGCCTAGTGGACTAAAGGACGAGGTTTGTTACTGGATCAAATCTTGACCTCCTCAGAAGTGGTGGTAAAGAGGATAGTGTGCAAGTGGATGGACAATAGACAGAGTGTCTGACCTAACTGTCCCGCTGTCTGTATTTCTATCCACACGTAACTGTGACTGTTATATATATATATATATATATATCCATCTATCTGTCTGTTCATGTGACACCATCACAGCACAGAAGCAACCATTAACATAGCCCGTTTTCCCCTTGCTCTCCTCCCTTCAATCATGCAGAAATAGTCTGAGCTTTAAATAACTCAGAGCTCTGCATAAAAAAAAAAACCGCTTACCTGAACAGGAAAAGAATTATTAAATATGACAATTACTGCTGACAGCTAAGCAGTTCTTTTCTTATTCGCTCTCTTTTTGTCAGGTTCGATTGAAGCTGACCTTCTCCACGTGCCAAGGGAGCGAATGAGAGCCCGAGACAATCAGCTTGCCGAGTTCTTGAAACGCTCGTTTCCCCTTTTTTTTTTTTTCAGCAGGAAGGGAGATAGAATCATCTGGAAGCAATCCTGCTGTAATTGCTTAACATGCTGGGAAATTTCGAACACATTGGCATTTTCCACTTGAGGACTGAACGCAGCACGCTTTGTGCGCTCTCCCTCTCTCCCTCTCTCCCTCTCTCCGGTCTCTTTTACAGTGGAAAGTGTCTGAGGGTGGCTGTAGAGTTCATGACTTGTGCGGCTAACAAACTGAACTTTTTTACGCGCAGGGAGTAGACGATGCGGTGACACCGGAGCCCTGACTCACTGCATTATAATAGGCTCAGAAACCACCACTGGTAAACAAGAGCCGTCTGTCTGCTGCGTCTGCGCCCTCTTTCTTTGACCTCCTGGTTTTTTTTTTTTTTTTGCTGCAGCTAAAGGGAATAATGAATTTGTGTGTAGGGTGGAATTCAATTGTGAAAGCAGATCACTGATTAGGGGAATTATTTAAAATCATCTGAGTTGGATGCACTACCTAAGCTAAGCCTTATAAAAAAAAAAAAACAGGTTGTTATTTAACTAAAGAAAACCTTTGTTGATCTACTTGTTGCCATGGTGAGACAATTATTTATGGAAAGAGCCTCCAGTGTCAGAGGTAAAGCTGTATCCGAAAGACAGGAAATTCTTCAGGACATAATAGTTTACGCTTTGCGTTAACTTTAATGGTCTTATCAACTTCATGAGAGAGAGAGAGAGAGAGAGAGAGAGAGAGAGAAAAAAGATAGGCTGGTGAGGGCCCAACGGTTTGTAGCTACTTTACATAAATGAGAACAGGAAGTCATGTGTTTTAAAGACATTAAATGTAACTATAAATGGACAAAAAGCATGAGGAGTCTTTTTTTATAATTGTAATTGTTTATTGTTGGCAAATTACTGTGGCATGAGGTGTACTTTAGGATGTGGGGTTATAGGAAAATAATCAACTTCAGGGTGATACTCTGCCTCATCACACCACCCCATCGTTCATTGTTTTCCTATCCCCCCACCCCAAGCACAGTTCATGCTTGTTGAGCCGGCTGATTTCACAGGAAGTGACAAGAGGCACAGGACGACCCATTTCTGAGTGACCTGGAAGCGCTCGGTTGGTCTCCCGGGCCCGCAGATGAATGCAGCAGAGAGAGAGAAAAGGGAGGAGGAACAAATCCACTCTCGCGATCAGCATGAATTATATAAAAAATAAAAAAAAACCTAAAAGAACTGAGAGGAAAAGGAGACAGCAAGAGATTCTGCTGCTGCAGTTTCCAGCATGTTTAACAGTTAATGTTCCGAGCAGACACCGTCGACACGAAGGAGGGGGGGAAGAAAAAAAAAAGCATCTGCCTTTAACCACAATTGTATTTAAAAAAAAACATGCCACCGCAGTTTAATGGGCTTACACTGAATTATTTACTCGCTCGATGGATAGATAATTGCATTTATCCTTAACCCCCTCCCTGAGCTCGGGAACCGAACCATGGCGTCACCATTTGTCCTCTGCAAATCAGATCCAATTGCTTTCCATTTAATCCGTCATAACTCAAAAAACGAACCGATTACAAAACGTCAGGGAAGAAAGAGAAGAAGGGAGAGGGGGAAATGTACGTTAAAAGGCCGGCTTGCCAACTTGTGAGCGGGAGGAAGGGGGGGATGAAAGTTAGCTCTTAGGCAGTTCGAGAGAAGAGAGTGAGTGAGGGTGTGTGAGAAAAAGAGAACGAGGGAAGGCATATGTTTGCCTCAGTTGTGTGAGGACAGCGCTGAAGCATGTGCGTGGGCTCGTGGCCAGCTCGCTACATCTGGGTGTCGAGTTCAGCGAGGGCAAATGAGGATCTGAGTGAAAGGCCTTTATCTTCTCCTGAGCACTCGCTGATGCCTCCATGTGGTCATCTGTAAAAGTGCATGCTGGGATCAGGGGGGGCCGCGATCGGACGTTTTTAAACAGTCAAAAAATATTGTGGTATTGAGCAACCGTTTAAAACGATGACGGGTTATAGGTCTAAGGTTGAAATAAAAAAAAAAAAAAAAAAATTCAAGAATAAAATTACAATATTTTGAGAAAAAAGCCGTTATATCTGATATTAAGAGGAAAAAAGCCACAACATTTCAAAAATAAATTCGTAACCTTTCAAGATAATATCTGATATTATGAGAGAAAGAAATCTAAATATTTCACAAATAAAGTCATAATATTTAGAGAATAAAGTGTTATTTCTAGAACAAGTTTCATATCTGACATTACAAGAAAAGTGGCAATATTTCAGAAATAAAGTCAAAATATTTCAAGACAAAGTTTTGTATGTTGAGAAAAAAAGTGGTAATATCTGATATTACAAGGAAAATTCACAATATTTCAGAATAAAGTAGCAATATATTGAGAATAAAGTCATCCTATTTTTATGATATTTCTTGATATTTACCATTTTGTCATAGTATGACTTTTTTCTCAAAATATTTTGAAATTTTATTCTTGAAATATTGCTCCTTTTTCCCCCCCGTAATATCAAATATTTAGATTTTTTGTTTTTGTGATATGACTTTTTTTTCTCAAAATATCATAACTCTCAAAATGTTTTACTTTTTAAACAGTGGCCCTGCAATTCTGTTGCAGTGGCCCTGCAAGTAAATCAATATAACGGATACATTTCATTTAATATATCACACCAGTAATCTGTATTAACCTTAAACAATAGTTTCGAATGATTTCTTTCAAACGTTCTTTACTTAAAAGGAAGTAGGATTTGATGTCATTTGATCTGCACCGTGTTTTAACTGCTCCTTTCCCTTGCCTCAGTAAGGTTTTGGGAGCATACTGCTGTTCTGTGCTTAATCAGTACGGATGATGGGAAGGACTGAAAAAAAATGAAGGCCATCAGTTTGAATCTCAGCATTCGAAGCTTTATGGAAGTGAAAGCACTCGCGCGCAGCTGATTTGATCTGTTATGTGGGGAGGACATGAGGATATTTCAGCGACTGAAATACTAGGCGAATGCTGTTATCACAGAAAGACCACGCGGGCTGAAAAGGTCTGAGGTCACATTCTGATTTCGGTCATGAATGATAAATTGATTAAAAAAAAAAAAAAAAAAGATAACGTGCCTATGAGCGCCGCATGACGTGCGCTAGCTGTGTAACCTAAAACATTCGGTTTCTTATAAGCTATAAGCTACACTAGTATACTTCTTATGTGAGATATGTGTAAGTTAATGCGTTGTTTAAGGAGCTTACAGAAGTAATTCTTTTTTTTTTTTTTTAATCTGTCTTTTTCTTCTGTCTCTTTAATAGATGGACCTTTTTACAACTTTATCCAAGACTATTTCTTTATGGTGGTTCTGGCGTCTGAATGATAAATGATGAAGAAAAGAACATGGGGATAAATGATAAATTAGTCTCATATTTGTACCGCAGCACTCGCTAAACTCTGCAGTCTCGGTAAACAAAGCCGGGCTTCCTACTGCTCCAGAGAGCGAGCTAACGCACGCTCATTAACTCGCAACTCACTCCAGCCTCTCGGCAGTGCTAGCTAGTGGCCCGGAGCGCTGTCGAAAACTCATTCTGATTGCACCTGACTGGTGTAATCAACTACAACGAAAGGTCTTAAACGATGTCCGAAAGATCGCAACATGTGCAGCTGTAACCATATTAACACTTTTACTTCTTACAACACGGCTAACAGTCGTTTAACTGTTTCCCCCCCAAACGTGGGATGTTTTTCCGTACGGTTTTCCCACTTGTCATGATTTTGTTCTATGTTTTTTACTTAGCTATAGTGATATATATATATATATATATATATATATAAAAACTTCAGGAGTGAGGACAAAGATCTGCGTTCGGAAGGTAAAATGCAACGTCTGGCAACGAGGAAAGTCTACGAAAGTTAGAGGTTTGATAGTGAACGTGTCACTATTTTTAATTTTCTAAACGTTTTCCTGTGCATGCAGTCAACAATTTTGTAACAATTTTGTGTGAAAGCTACGGTTTTGTGTAAGTCATGCTTTTAACCTAGTGATTTTTTTTCTGTATTTATTAAGTGCTCAAGTTGAAAACATCATTATAAAGGTACTTGTTAAAGAAAAATTTTTTCGGTTAGATACTGATTTCATAAGTAGAGAACAGGAAGCCATTTGGGATGCGACCTCACTGCATCACCTCCATGGCCTTAAAAAAAAAAAGTCCTGCTCGATGAAGAAACGTTGAATAAAAGTGTAAAACAAAAAGTAAACTGTTATTCATTTAAAAAAAAAAAAAAATAGTGTATTTTGCTGCACAAAAAGCGGTTTATGTTAATGCTTCTCTGGTCATCACTGGGATACCAAACCCCATGGCATTTTCTGTCTGTTTTTTTTTTTTTTTTTCCCCCATTACATACTATATACTTCATAAGCTCTCCACCTTATATCTGCAATGCCAGCAAAGTGGATTAAAGAGAGAGTGCAAAAGTGTGCGAGAGCCTCGGTGTCAGGATGTACGGGTCAAACACAACACAACACAAAACAACACAACACAACACATCCCCAACGCCCCAGCACAGTGGGTGTCGTCTTCTTCTCCCCAAATCCAAACACAAACCATCTGACACTGGCCCAGCTTTAACAGGACAACCAGCATGCTGACTGGCCGCGTTTCCTATAATCCCATCGGTCACGCCGGCCGCGGGACGCCGCCGATTGGCTGGGGAGCGCACGTATCCGTGGAAACCGGCGGGATGGATCAGGAAGTTGACAGGTTGCTCAGATTAAGGACAGCGCCCCGCTTTGTTTGAGGTTTAAGACCCCGCACAACTCTATTAGCCCCAAACAAATCCTGAATTTATTTCACACACAAACACACACACACACACACACACATCTGACCTTAATAACGGCTGAATCCGAGGTTTGAAAGCTTGCAGGAATACCTCACGCTCAGCAGCACTTACATGTAGGACTGCTTTTACCAGGGCGTACCATATTATAATGCAATAGCATATCAAAAACTTCTACTCTGAAGTTCTGCTCTAATCTTTGATTCAACCGTGCTTATGGGAAGTGCTGCTTGTGTTCGCTATATTAGCCTCCTGGCTCAGGCGCAAAGCTGAAAAAGCACAAATCAAACACTGAGCATGTCCTAGATGATTGACTGCATGATCGAGAAATTGTGGATTCTTTCTTTCTTCATGTACGTTTATACAGACTGGGATATTCTACTGCTTTTAAGAGAGTGCTCTACTGCTAACACTTCGAGTATGACATTATACGCAAGAGACGAAAGAGTAGTGTGACTGTGAAAAGCGTTTTTAAACACTGTGCTGCGTATGAAATATTTGTGACAGGGACGTGAGGCCTGATTTGACCCAAACACAATGCAGTTCTATGTAGTCCTCTATAGAAATAATAGTCTGTGGGGTCTACTGAAATAACTGAAATAATAATCAGCGTGTACATTTAACCGGACGAAATCCTGAGCCGTAGCAATAAAACCGGCTGTTCCTGACCCGGCACCATAAATACCAGAAACGTAAACACTCGGCTTAATCTCGCAGGGTGCTAAGGAACCCTGGGAGCAAACGCAGCGTTTCCACAGGCACATTTACAACCCAATCATGTTCGAGCTCATAAATCAATTACCGCCTCGGGCAACAATAGAGGCCTTTCACTGCCCGGTGGTTTAACAGGTCCCCCATGCCCCTTTCCCCAGACGATCGGAGCTTCCCACAGGTTTACACGAGCTAGTCACGCCGGGGTCGCGAGCGGCTGAACTCGCGCTGACCCCCTTTACCCTTCCACTGTTACCGCGGACACCTGGCACTCCGGCGCAGACACCACTCCAAACACTACTCAAACCCGCACGCACGTTCACGAGAACATTAAAAGTCGTTCAAACGACTACGCAGTGGGGCAAAGATTAAAACCAACCACCTGACGGAAGCACGCTCTAAACGTCCCTGTGTGTGTGTGTGTGTGTGTGTGTGGAACATTTCCTAACATCTGGAATCGTTGACTTACAACCGCAAACCTTTACAAGTGGAGATAAATCTGACGCCAATCGGTGTGAGGACAAAGCTTGATATTTAGACATATTTATTAGTCTCTTGATTGAAAATCAACACGTTTTTACTACACATCACATTTAAAAACGCACCCCATGGAAGGATGTCGCTTAGGTTTCGGAAAGGCCTTTATGCTACCTGACTTCAGGAATAATTCTATAGAAGTGACGAAGCGTGTGCTGGAGATGAAGCGTAGAATAAGTGTGGCAAAAATACAAGTTCCTGACCTGACATCATACAAACCACGCATGCATACTGAAACACACCTGAGCCCCGAGTTAACAGCATCCTCGTCCTGTCGACGATTAATGCATATACAGAAGTCTGGAAAACAGCTATGAACAGGAGTCGCTTCAATGTCGTGTTATAAAACATCTGCAATGCCGGGAACTGACCCAGAAGCGCACTCTCTTCAAGAATTCTCCCTTTAATTTCCTTCTCTCTATTTTTAAAAAGTCAAAGTGTAAAACGTACCTTTTCTCCCAACACTTTTCCCCTTTAACAGACACACACTCTGTAACCCAATACAAATTGTTTGTCATGCAAATAAGGCACCTTGAAATTGAAATTGAGTGAGACAGAGAGACAGAGAGAGAGAGGGAGAGAGGGAGAAAGAGAATGAGATGAACTTGAGCTGAACCTTGTCCTGAGCATTCCCACACATGCACATCCCACTGTGCAGCAGGTCAGGATCACATGGCCAGAGGTCAGAGGTTACGCAGAGTGCGAGTTATTATATCGGGGAAGCAAAAAAAAAAAAAAAAAAAGAAAAGAAAAAGGGTGATTAATTTGCAGGATTTTAAATGCACGACACAATATCACGGCTTTCCCTCCATCACTGTAGCTGCAAAACTGGTTTATTCGATTAAATGCACATGCTCGGTCATTCCTTTTGTTTTACACGGCCCACTTTACACTGTGATATAATCACAGACAGGTCAATAATAGTCTGATTTTTTTTTTTTTTTTTTACATTTTTAAGTGGACCACTTTATCATTTAGGACAAAACCACTCAGAGTATACAGATACAGTTTCCTCCATTTCATGTGACACGGCTTTTTAAAAGAAAAAAAAAAAAAACCTTTAGCATATTTCAGGAGACTTCCCTTGAATTGTACTTTGTTCCTCCTCTATACATACATGAATGCCATAAGCCAGGGTGGGTCAAACATACAGCGTGGGCCGGGACCGGCCCGATAAAGGTTCTAATTCAGACCAAATGAATTTAGAATCCGTGTGTGAATTAAAATCATCTTTTTGACTGTAATTAAATCATTATATGTGGTGTAAAAAGAGAGAGAGAGAGAGCTCAGTTATTCCACTAGGGGAGTACAATAGAGTGATAAACTCAGGACCATAAAATGTGATATATGATACCAATTAAATCCATTTTAATTCCAGGATTTAACACTACAAAAAGTGGAAAAGTTCGGGGGGGTGAATACTTGTGCACGGCATTGTGTGGTAAAACCATGGTTTGGTTTTGGTAATGAATTGTATTCTGTTCATCTGTTTTTACGTGCGTTTAATCCATTTGTCCATTGAGAGAGCTACGTTCGGAGAAATGAACACATGAAAGAGGAGTTTTGTTTTGGTTAGTGAGGTAAAAATGAGTTTGACACCACTGCTATAAGTGCTTCGGATAACACTATAAGACAAGTGTCATTAAAAAGGCACGTTGTGTGTTCATTTTTACACTTTAATGTTTGGACACGCCTCCTGAAAGACTGTTCGTTTTGCGTATTCACGCTTTAGGATAGCAGTGGCATAACTACGAGACATTCTTTTAAAAGAAACTACTAGTTGAAGGAACAAGCATCGACGTTCTAATCATATACAACAATATATTATATTTGTCTTTGAAATATACGTCAAGCATTTTAGCATGGGTCTTTAGAGAACACCGGGTTCACAATAATGAAAAATGTACGTTCTGTCACGCGTGTCCAAACGTCTGACTACACAAACAGAAGTTCGGCACCTGGAAAGTTTTTAATGATACCAGTATTCACAATATTAAGGTCTCTGGCGCAGTAGGAAATGCAGAAGAATCAATGCTATGCTTTAATCGTTGCTGAATTTTACATTAAAATTATATTACATTGCGTGACTGCAGATCATATGCATTTTGATCAGAATTAGAAATTATACAGTGCCCCCTAGTGACAAACTCACTACAGCAGCGGCTACTAAATGAAGGCGTGAAGTCAATGATTCATTTCTCTTGGTGCCATTTAACTGATGGGTGTGAAATACGGTGTTAGCGTCTGAGCTGCTGTGTGTCTGTTGGTTTGATTCATTCTGGCTGAACTGTGCTTAAAAAAGATCCGACTCACCTGTCCCATCATGCTCATCTGCTTCCAGCAACTCACCATAGAAACCTGCACAGGAGGGGGAAATGTTTAGCTTTTAGTGACGCTAGATAAGGAGAGATTCGCTGTTACGTTTGTTTAGAGTTCTCTGAGCTCTACGTATTGGCCATGTGACTTTTCCTCCCCCCCCAAAAAAAGAGAGATTCAAGAGCAAACCATCTTCCTTAAGTGTACGCTTACATTCTTAATTTTTTACTACAGCCCTTTCTTGCAGCTGCTGTTGAAATCTCTGCAGTGTGCGAAGCAGTGTTTCTTACGCCGCAAGGTTTTAATCGGTAACGTGTAATTTGAGTCTCTTTCACGCACGAACGCCACGTGCACGACTTTCTTCGCATCGGGTCTGGAGACGTTTGTCAAAAACCGTGTCATCTCTCAGAACATTTCTGTTCATCTGGCGTTACACCCATAACACTGAAACACTGTCGCACATCTGAAAAGTTGTTAATGAGCAAATTAATGTTTTCCTCTTGAATGTTTGTCATTAGTTGTTTCTAAAAAATGTTTCGCTGATGCGCAACTGAGTCAATATGATTTTTTTCTTAAATCCAAATGATTTCTTACGCACAGCACTGTGTCTCATCTGGAACAACACAATTTCCCAAAAGATATTTAAAGGGGGGTCACTGTAAGGACATCCTGCTTGCTATTATTTTCTTTCATCTAATTATCCGATTAAAATTGAAAATGATGTTAATCAGCTATGTGCATTTAAAAAAAAAAAAAAAAAAAAAAAAAAGCTAGATCCTTTACACACAATTATTATTAGATTGGTGCTTCTGTATACATAAATATAATCTAAAGTAATAATTTTTAGATTATTTCTTAAAAACAGAAAAATGCAAAACGGATACATAGGAACTCCTCAAACCTCTTTAAGTGTAAAATACATTTTATGAAAATAACCCAATTAGTCAAATATCGGGCTCTTTGATAATAGCGGGTTGTGATTTCTACTGCTGTAAGTATTATTGAAAATCATCAGACCCCCACTTGGAGAACCACTGAACTAAAGTGTGACGTTTGGTTTTTTTAAAAACACCCGCACACGCACAAGGAGCAAACCTTTTTGTTCCACAATTAACAAACCCGATCAATCCCATCCCTCACCCTGAGGAAAAGCTGGCCTTCACTTTTTCATCAGGGCCAAAAGGTGGAGGACACATGACCTTCATCCAGGTGGTCAGGGGGTCATTAGAGGAGCACCTAGCGCTGAATCTATTACCATAGCAATGGAGCTGGCCATGCGACACGGACACACAATGATTGACAGAGCAGCTCTGTGTCTGCAGGGCTCTGGGCAAATGGCCCGCGATGAACCTTTCTGAGATCAAACGACTGAATTTTACGGCCCTAATCTTCCCTATCTGTGCCGATTGTCACAGAGCGCTGATAACACACACGTGGTCAGACTCGAGGTCCATAAAAAATAAAAAAATTAAAAAACTCACATCACCCTCAATCGATCATCTATCATCTATCATGCATAAGCTCTGTTTTGAACACGGATGCACTAAGGGCGACATCTCATCCTGAGAAATCTATATATCATCTCTAAGGGTTATAATAAGGAAGCTACAGTTATTGTGTTTTTTTTTTATTATTATTATTATCTGATGTGATTCCACATATCGTCCTAGCTTATCAAGAAACACAGACATGAAGTGAGCTCAAATGTAGGGCCTGTAAAAGGCCGTCCTACCATCTACGAGGCAATCAGGTGCGAACAAACAAAACAGACCCGGCTACGCATTAATCCAATCCACGGCGACACGCATCACATTTACAGCTGCTGCAAACACGAGAGACGTGTTGGCAAAAACAAACAGGATGAAGCCTGCGAAGCCGGATCTCTGACGCCGATCGTGTCATGCTGATCCGGGCTCGATGTCCGAGAGCGATCGACGTGTCGATAGCGCTGCGCGTGGAACTGAACGGACTTTAAACGGTGCTTAATGCGATTGACCTCCACCCTCTGTGCTCTCAACCTCATGGCCGCGTCTCAGAGATGACTCTGGATCGCTAAATGACAAACGTGGGCGCCAGTCGAGTATAAAACACGCATGTGAGGATTTAAATCCTGATTCCTCGGATCAATAAATAAACAGAGCGAGTCTAGGGACATGCATACAGTATATTATACTACGATAAAGGCAAAATGATGGCTGTCTGTGTGTGTGTGTGCGCCACAAAGCTGGCAACGTTTTTCCTACAAATTCATAATAATGCATTTTTAGGAATTAAACAAAATGCTCTTCGTGCAGATGATGATCCCTAGAAATGAATTAAATTAGACAAAATGACTGATAGTGATAGATCACCTTGTATCCAGTCCATAAATGATTCAGGTACGGAAACTTTTTAATCCAAACTTTTATTAATTTAATTTTTAGCCTGACATTGTTGCCCTGGTCTTTTACAGGTATATAGAGTGTGTTCCACTTTTACCTTCTGAATAATGAGATATGCATGACACACTCTTAAAAAGGATTAACGCTACAGAAAGTCAGCAATCAGGAGGATCGTTGAATCAGCGATTTCCTTTATGAACAGAGTAATCAGCTCACAGACTCCGTTACACAACCTCTCCAAATGAACTACACGGTACGTAAATAATGCTCTTCTGATTATAAATCTGATTAGACAGATTGGTTTTTGGGTCCAAATTCAGATTTAAGAGGACGACCTGGAAACCTGGGTAACGTTCGTCCTTTCTCATTTTGATTGTTATGGTGTATTCTGACAGGTTTGAACACACTTTCATAAATCCGTGAGAATACGTCGATGCAATAAATGATCAATTACAGTAACATCAGCTTGCGAGAAATGAGAAACTGGTGTTACAGTTCCGAAATTTCAAACTCGTGTATGTTCATCAGTTTTGGCATTTTTTGTAAAGGTGTGAATATGGTACGTTTCGTCTATTTTATTAGATTATTTAAATAAATAAAGCCGCCCAATATTGCTAAAAACTTCCAAACAAATGCATGTGTGTGTGTTTGTTTGTTTGTTTGTTTGTAGGAGCTTGTTTTCTACATCCTGTCTTATCCTGATGTCCAGGGTGTGTGTTTTCATTATTAGGAACATTAAGACTTCTTTATTAATCCAGGTCAAATCTCCCAGAATGCATTTCTTCTCTAGAGGGTGTATATAAGGGATGCTTTTTTTAAATCCAGTATTTTGGCTGCACATTCCTGAGAGCTTGTGAACGTGTGAAGTGGGGGTTGAAAAGCTTTGGCCAAGTTCAAAAGTTCACTGTTTACGACCTGCTTTGGCAGAGCTGAGCCAAATAAAATATCTGCAAAGGAATAAACAACAACAACAACAACTTTCCTGTTCAAAGCATCATCTTTCCTTCCTTAAAGCACAAAATAAAATTCTCTCACGGTTCTTTCAATAAGAGGAAGAGCTCGGTAACCAATGGCAACAAGGTAGCATAACTAACTAGCTAACTAACTAGCTAACTAACTAACACAATCACTCCAACTGCTAACACAATTAACTGAATTACTTCAGTTTTACTCCACGGAGGAAAAAAACAGCATTATTTTTTAAAAAAGAGGGTTAAACTAACAAACATACGCTGTAAAGTGTAAGTATAAAATGCGAAAAAAAAAATTTAGCTGCATAAAAAAATTACTTTATGTTTAACTTACTGTCAAAAAATAAATAAATAAATAAATAAATAAATTACAAAACGTCATACCATTGGTCGTCGTGCTGTAATTTCTCTCCGAGAAGTCAACTCCGTTCACTTTGTCCACCATGTCTCTTCTTTTATTTTCGAAAAATTCTGGGAAATTTACATTTCATACCACAAAACAGAAAAAAAACGAAAAAAAGACAAAGCTAATACATCAAACTTCAGTCACAAGCCGCACGCGCACAGGTCGACAAGATGCCTTAGATATAAACTGTAGCATCTTTCTCCCCTCTGAACATCTCTCAGCCAATCAGAGTGAGCCCCTGACAGTCACGTAGCTGCTGATGCATTCTGGGTATTGTAGGAATTTGAGGAATCGCCATTTGCTGTGTAGTCGCACTTGGGTGAAAAACGGGGAAACGCGACATGTATGTTATTATTAACTGACTCAGAATTTCACTGTATAACATAACATAGCAACTAGAAATCTATTATTATATATTTTTCTAAATGTCTTAATTACTACAATTTTTTTTACAATTTTAGTCTGCACGCGTTAGTCAGTAAATATAGCTCAAGTTTAACTTATTAGATGCAAAGGTGTATCTCAAGTATCGCGATACTTCAGGACATCTTCACGAGACGTAGTATTTTAAGCACTAACAGAATATTTCTCTTACATTTTCTTTAAAATATATTTACTTTATTTAAATGTAATACCTTCCCATTATATTTATTAATTAATTAAGTGAAAATATAAGTAAGTTAAGTACTGAAAGTAACTGAAAGTTAAGTAATTTACTCTTTTCTTCTTTTAAATTCCATTTTCTTGCAAGTTATTCTTTCCATTGCAAATAGTTCTTGTATTGCTGTTCTTCTATCATTGATAATGGCTTTAATCACCTTATTTTAATCTGCTTTATAGCTGATATACATGTTGAGTAAATATATTGGGTATTTTTTTTTAAATGTGCTCTGTAAAATCTCCTCAAAGAGTTTTAGGAATTGCAGGATGAAATTTTCTTTTTAATAAGCTGTCAGGAGATGGCAGAATTTCATGACAAAAGCAAAGCCCTGACTCTCTGAAAGCATCTGAACAGGAAAAAATATTTTAAAAAAGACTCAAATCCTCTAATATGGAACATGCACATTTCTAAACCTGGTCTAATTATGTATGCACTAAATAGTAATAATTAGTATTATATATTCTTCCATTGTGTTTCAAGTCCATACTGATGAGGAAATTGTGATAGTGTAGTGGTATTAAACTGATTTTTGGGTTTTACAGTTATTTTCCTGCAAAAACAGGCAAATCTTTATGTGAGTTTGAAATATTTAAGATGTGTCTGATTTACTAGCTGTGTGAGAGATTGTGATATTCTTGTACACATGGAAAACCCTTGGGTCAGGCTCTATTTTGTGAAGAAGTGATTAAGTACCTCTCTCTATAATCAGCGCCAGTTTGTTCTAGTTATGTTTTACTGTCATCACACTTCCATGAGACAAATTACCCTGTTTAATTTATCCGCAATTTACTCAAAAATGGTTCGGAAATGACACTGTGGTGTCCAGGAAAGCCCAGGGGACCATGAAGCATAGCCAGGGGGGTCCGTGACTTTTTAGATTTTA
>CM074923.1:25089580-25104895 GCA_037576815.1 Pangasius larnaudii | reverse complement strand
AAAATTGAATTGAATTGAATTGAATTGAATGTTGAATCACTGATTTTGGCATTGGAGCTACAATGCAGTGGAGAAATAATGGAAATGTATCTCTCACAAAATCTTTTCCATAAATATATGCCCAAAATCTTCTTAGACTTGCTTTAAATGACAACATTACACTAAATAATCAAATTTTAAACATATTATTTTATAAAATTGCAGAAACTGTCTGTGTGTGTGTGTGTGTGTGTGTGTGTGTGTGTGTGTGTGTGTGTGTGTGTGTTTGCGCTTTGTATTTAATCAGCTACAAGTACACCATATCGGTCATTTTGTATAAATATAGATTGTAGCCCATTTTATGCTATATATGCATAATGTATTGGCCCCCCTCTACCCTGCTCATTAAGGGTAAGGTAGAGGATGATTATTTAGATAGAGGATGACTATCGCACACTAGTTTCTAATTATACACCTACAATGTGCACCAACAAGACCACGTTTTGTGTAATAAAAAGCACACTTTACTATAATTTGTCGAAAAGGATTGCATGTCAGGCAGTCACAGGAGAGTCCACTGTGGTGTGAAATGAGTAGAGACTTTACTTAATGTAAATTTACTTAATGAACTAAATTAAGTTAATGTCAGAAGAAGCAGCGATCATGACCCTGGTCGGGGTGCCAACCCATTGCAGGGCACAATCGCACACACACTCGCACACACCCATTCACACGCTATGGACAATTTAGAGATGCCAATCAGTCTACAACGCATGTCTTTGGACTGAGGGAGGAAACCGGAGTACCCGGAGGAAACCCTTGAAGCACGGGGAGAACATGCCAACTCCACACACACACACACACACACACACACACACACACACACACACACACACAGACAGGGCAGAGATGGGAATTGAACCCCAACCCTGGAGGTGCGAGGTGCTAACCACTTTTATTAATATAATTCACTTATTTAGAGATATAAATCCTTGTGTATAAAGTATCTTGTTCCGTTGTTCACTAGTTCTTATCTTATTGTTTATTAAACTGTTCAAAATATGTTAAAAATCACTTCACACTTTATTCGTTCAGTGAACTGCATGTGCATTATGGGTATTCTGTCACACCAAAAAATGGTACATTATTCGAGTGTATTGTGGGATTTTTATGAGTGTGATAGTCACTCTGACATGGCTACAATACTTCTCCACTAAGCCGTATGCATTGCGCGTTTGCGCATGCGCGTGGGTTGTGACACACTTTCCGAATCGACTCGCTTGAAAGAGTCGTTCAAACCGAAACGATTCCTCATTGATTCAGTGCTTCTGGCGCGGATGCCAGCGTGTTTTTTTTTTATCCCCATGGAGGATTGAGATCAAACCCTGAACAGCAGAGATGTTAGCAATTCAAAAGCAAGCCCAGCTGACCGCAGGCGTGTGGGGAAAGGATCCGATCTGATCTGATCTAATCTGGTTAGATCTGATGTGTCTTTGTGTTTTTTTTATCAGTGCAATGTGATGCTGGGAGCGCAAACTTCAAGCACAAACACAGCTGTTTGGACTTGTGTAAAAATGAGCGTGGATGCGCTGGACATCTGGTCACATCTGGATAGATTGGTGGAAAGAGAGAATAAAAGACGAAGTCTCGCTGTGGAAACAATATAAACACAGAGCTGTTGTGGCAGGGATCAACTGATGCAACCATTCCAGTGGTGTAACGGTAAGATCTAATCAGCATCAGCCCTCTGTGCTTCTGTCTTTCCTGTCCTTTTGTCCATCTGCCCTTGTCTTTTTACCATTTTGAGGCATTTCCCTGATGCACTCAGTCCAAACTAAAGATATGATGCATGATGATGATGATGCATAAGGATGATTGACAAGCCCTTGAAGTCAGACAGATGTTTGTGCAGTGGTGGTCATCACTCCTCCTGCAGAGTTTATCTCCTCATCCAAAAAGCCTGATCCGGTTAATCCAGACCTGATGGATAACTGGTCCTAGGGATTCTCCAATCCCTTTCCCAGGGGAAAGATCTGCCCATACCTGATATCTGATCTATCCGACATGGATAGACCTAATCATCCAACACTTATCAAGCTTCCAATTTATGTGAATTATCACAGGTGACATCCAAGACTATATGTGTCCAGGTTAAATGAAAGTGGGAAATGATGGAAATGATTCCCAGGGCCCTGAGTAGGCATCCTGGAATACAAAAATTCTCCAGGAGGACAACAATTTCTATTGGCACCCCTGCATGATCACATGAATTATACCACAATGTGGCAGTTTCATTCTGAAACGTTATTGTTTCTATAGTAACAGATTGCACTTGTATGGTGGACGCTCCACATAAACAGATAAGGAGGTGTAAGAAGATGTGTATATAACATTTATGGAAGGAGTCTCCAGTGTCAGCACATTGTAACCATAGGAAAGTCTTCGGGATGGAAGAGTTTACGCTTTTGCGGCTTCTCGGCAACACGAAAAGCTGTGATTTTTTTTGTCTTAATAATGTAAAGAGAGAAAAAAAAACAGAGACTGGTGAAGGAATGACTCACGAGGGAAAAGTATGTATCGTTGTTTAATCAATTAAAACGTGTAATCATTGACCTTTTAAATTCAACAATTTCTTTATTTTAAAAAGGTACAAATGGGACGAAAATGGACGCCAGAATGTAAATGTCCATGTCTTAGACATAAGGAAGAGGGATAGTTGTGCTCAAATGAGATAAATATGTCCTCAGGGTGTGTGAAGTCAATCCAAGGCAAAGGCCGTCCTCACACTGAACGAAAACCAGACCACAAAGGTCTATCAGAATATGTATTTATTATTCCAGACTATGCAAATCTAAAATAATAAATATATATTTTGATGGACTTCAGTGTCTTAGACATATTCATTCATAATTGTGGTAGGTTACAGTTTACAGCCCATGTTCTGTGTATTTATTGTCCTGCACTCGTCTCACACTGTTGTGTATTTGCACCTTATGTAGGCTTGCGTACTGTTCTGTGTTCTGTAGAAATGACGTTTTGTTCCCGTGTATACACGCTATACAGAGAAAGGACAATAAAAACCCACTTGACTTGACTTGATCATTTATCTCCATCATATCATACGGTGCAGGAGGTGTCACAGCACTTGATTTGAATTATGATATGAATTATGATATTTAGTGGCATTTAATGGCCACTTGCTCCTTGTTCCTTTAGGAGTCATAGGACTACACTGCTTGCTCTTTTGGCAGGTTTGAATTTCTTTTCTTTATGAAATATGTAGTTGTTGTACTGACGTACAAGAAAAGCACATTATTTTCCCCCTGATATCACATTTTTTTACAAAACAGTCCAGTCAATAACAGCAAATAATATTCAAGTCTGCTTTTATATTTTCTACTTCGTTCATTCCATATTTATCGAAAGTACTAAAGAGACACTTTCATGCTCCTGAGCTTTTAATATTTGATGTTTTTTCTCTCTCGAAGCACAAAGGCACAGTTTTCATTCTAAGCCCTGGTTTCTACAACTGTGAGAACCCGAGGAACGGCATAGCAACACACTGACTCATTAGCTCATTATATGTCAGTATTTTCCAAATGGCTCCACTATGACGTGAGAGCAACACCAGAAAAGGACTTCTGTAACAGATTTACTAAAATAAGGAACAGACTTTTTCTCTTCTCCTGCATGCTTTCGGAGGACAGAGCCGGTTTTGAGTTCGTACGTCAGCGTCGTCGTCATCTCTGTTACAGTGCACTGAGTCTAATCATTGCCTGGATGCACCTGGTTTTCTTTGGAATCGGGGAACGCCGTCACTGTGTTCAGACGTGAGAGCTGTTCTTGGAAAAGGGGCTTTTTTCCTTGCGTTGTCTTGGCAACATGTCGGTGCCCT
The DNA here is from genome assembly GCA_037576815.1 of Pangasius larnaudii. Classification (NCBI taxonomy): domain Eukaryota; kingdom Metazoa; phylum Chordata; class Actinopteri; order Siluriformes; family Pangasiidae; genus Pangasius; species Pangasius larnaudii. Next base: position 25,101,021 of record CM074923.1, on the reverse strand, counting down.
TGGCGATATAGGTCAGCGGGCCAGCACAACAAGCGCCGCTCACAACATGAGAGAAGCAGCGCTGCAGTCATCACGCTTCATGAGGAACTCCCTGAGAGAAATAATTACCGTATTACAGTACAAAATAACCTATGGTACATAAGGCACTTCAGGGTGTTTATGCTTGTTGTATATTTTGTAGATTTTACTATAGAGCTTAAAGGAAAATTCTCCCTGATTTATTTTGCAATGGAATGGTATATAATGGTTTCCTGCCAATAGTGGTACCACATTAACCCCGCGTTAACGTTCCTCTCAACGTGACTACGTCTAAACGGATATTTTTCAGACACTGAAGGAATCGGTTTCTAAATATTACACTACAGACCTTGGAAATGTTGGGTCCCCAGCACAAGCTCTGCCGATGACACGAGTGTTTAAGAGAAAAAAAATTCACTTTAACCACTCTAGTTTAATCTCTTGTTTTGTTTTTGTTCTTTGGTAAACGCTGCACTCATTCCTGCATTTCTGTGTGAAACCGATCTCACATGGGCTTCCCCGATACCGATTCCTCGAGTGATGAACTCAAAAGGAACTCCAAAGCTCACTTTGTGAAACAGGATAACAGAAATGAAGCGATCGTAGATTTGATTTCGGAGTATGTGAGTCATTACAGAGCGCTGAAGTACTGCTCGAGAGCACGCAGCCAAATAAGACCGAGCGGAAATAAAATGGAGGGGAAAATGGCTGTTTATTGGATTTCCTCTGAGCGGGAGCACTTCGTCCGAGCCGCGTGGATGAAGACACCGCGGATAAAAATGCCTTCTTCGAAGCAAAAGACTTTGTTGCGTTGCGTCAAAAATGAGTTCGCCTAGCACTTTTGTCTTTTACTCACAACATTTCAAACACTTTCTGATCATATATTTGTAAAGTCCTAAGGTGACTGTTTAGCATCAGACAGCTTCAAGGAGCTGAATAGTTAATAAATCTAAACTTTAGAGAATGTAACAGTGAGAATGAGATGAAAAAATCTATCTGCTTCTGCATACACTTTGGATTTATCACAGCAGTTATTTGTATATCAGAGGGTTTGCCTTGTACTTCATTTTCATTTTTTTTTTTTTAATGAAATAATTGTACAAAAAAACAAAAAAAAACAAAAAAAAAAACACTGGACTCTTTGTCTACACTGTAGCTTTTTTTTGTGCACCGTTCTTGTAGGAACAAAAGCAGAAAATGCCCTTGCTACTAAATTCTGCTCGCAGAACTAAAGAAGCAAAATTCATTCAAATTCCTCGACTGAATCTGAAGTAAAATGAAAGTTGCGTTTCGAATTTTGTTGCTTTTCCGTCTCCGTGCTGTCCATGTCATGTAGAATTCCCAGGAACAGGGTTATTACTGAGGACGGAATTCCAGCCTTGTATAAGATTTTATTGTATATTCGCACCTTATGTGTGTGAGGTTTGTGTGTGTGAGGTTTTTGTGTAGGAGGGTATGTGAGGTTTCTTGCCAGCATCCAAACCGCAGGATAAATTTGGAGGTTTTTTTTTTTTTGTTCTTGCGCAACAAAAGCACTGAGAGGGAAGTCTGGCCTGCTCCTCATACACACCATCAGAGACGTGTTGCAATTTCCTGTCATTTAGCAGCAATCCCAAATCACTGCTCTTCTTTTGAGACCAGTTGGGGGAAAGAAAAAAAACAGTTCACCTCATAGACTTTTATGTGGTTTTAGGAGATAAGAGCAGAGTTTCCTAAAAGCACCACAACACAAAGGTCATGGCTAAATGGTTAGCTGGTAGAGCGAGCAACACATCAAGCAATCTGTCTCTACCGGCAAATAATTATACGTTTTACAATGTTTTTTTTTTTCGAAACCAGACCCAGGCTTGTAAAAATCTCATTACTCTTACACAACCTCAGCTTCTTGTTTATCCCATGATTGGTGTCTGTGAAAAATCTATGATATTTCTCAGAAGGCTGCAGTGTGCTGTGGATCCTGAACAACTTCTAAATGAGATGTTCGGTGTGTCAGAGCAAACGCTGATGGTGAGGTTTTTGTTTCAGTTATGGAAGGAGTCTCCAGTGTCAGTGCTTTGTAACAGTCAGAGGTAAAGCTGCAACTTCGGAAAACACGAACAAACTTGTTTTACAGACAGTCCATAACATTAAATGTACCTCTAAATGGATAAAAAGAAACAAATCTTTCTTTTTCCCTGTATAGAGTGCTTCTGCAGTTTGGGATTGAGCCAAATCTTTCCTACTCCCTGTGTAGGGTGCTTCTGCAGTTTGGGATTGAGCCAAATCTTTCCTGTTCCCTGTATAGGGTGCTTCTGCAGTTTGGGATTGATCTTCTCCAATAAGTCGTGCGCTATGCCACCCGTCACATTTCAGGACCTGCCCCTCAACATCTACATGGTGATCTTTGGGACAGGCATCTTCGTCTTCGTGCTCAGCCTCATATTCTGTTGCTACTTTATAAGGTAAACTACACACACAAACACATTTTTAAATTCTGAGCTGAAAAGACAATGATGTGAAAGCCAGCAGCAACAGGAAATGAGGCGTTAGGGGACAGGAAGTTGCCACAGTCATGTCTCTAGGCAGCAGGTCATTTCCACCTCAGCGTGGACGCATTTAGAGCAAATGTGAAGCTATTTTAATCTGCTATTATTTACAGGACCAAACACACACACGTGTGCATTATATAACAGCACAATACCGCCTGATCTCAGCGTTTCTTTCCTTCTGGTTTACTGAAGGTCTATTGTATCATCAGAAAAATAAGCCGGACGCACAACACTTTTACACTCCTCTATTTAGTAGTTAACGTCTCCCTTGTTTTTGTTTTTTTTTTCATTAGTAAGCTGAGACACCAGGCACAAAGCGAGAGATTTGGATATAAAGAGGTAAGAGAGTCTGAGAGATAAGTGTACAAATATCCTGCTGTTTGCTTTGTCTTAATAAGGCGTTGATCGATATTCTGGTTGGATGAAACAAAAACAGGCTGATCATAGCGTTCCACAGATCCTTTTTTTTTTTAATTGTTGGAAAGCACAGGGATAAAGCAGTGATCGTGCTTCTTTAAATGTTCTATATAAAATCACACTTATGTTTGAAAACCCACACACACTGTGCATCTGTGACATCTCCATCATGTCTCTGGCAGTGTGTGGTGTTAAACAGTTGCTCAGTGGGCTCCTGAGTGGAAAAACAGAAAAGCGCTTGCCCTGTTGTCCGGAGAACAACAGGGCAAATCCTGATGATGCCACAGACAGCTGTGACCGGGAGTCCAAGAGAGTAAAATTGGCCGTGCTCTCTGGGTGGGAGGGGCATACACCCTCTCCCCGATCAATCACAGCAACGCTAGTCAATCATATGTCAATGATGGATAGCACTTTCTCTGAGTGTGTTACGCGGCCCTGTGATGCAGCAGGAGCAGCAGTTTGAAAAGATGCGTTCGGCAGCTTCACGTGTCTCAGGGGAAGCATGTGTTAGTGTGGTAGCTGTCACGTGATAGGGGAGACATGGAGGGTGGGTGAGAATTGGCCAAGACAAAATTAGGGAGAAAATCAGTGGAAATTTTTTTTTTAATATCCCGTTCTTTTATTTATTGTACATTTGAGAAAGTTGTGAAATCAGTAAAGCCCTATTTTGATTTTATTTAAAATCATTCGTTTGCTTAAATATATATCGCCAGTCCTGGTTATTGGTATTCTAAACTTCTTAAACTTGGTATTGGTGATGAAATATTTCTGAATAAATGGTTTATTTATACATTTTGGTCTGGACTCAATTGCAGGTCATCTTGAAAGGGGACACAAAGAAATTGAATCTTCATGGGGTAAAGACAGAGCTAGTATTATTAATCTGTGTCTTCACAATAGCGTGTTTTTGTCCTCGCTTTCTCTGCATGTATCTCTCTGTCTGCATTACTTTTAGTCCCTGCTTGTTTCTGTTCCTCTCTTTTCTCTCCATGCATCTCTCTGTTTCTATTTCTGTAAGTCCCCGTGTCTCGTGTCTGGATGTTTGTCTTTATATATTGTCTGTGTGTGTATCTGTACCCCTGTTTGTGTGTATGGCTCTTTATCTCTAGCTCTGTGTGTCTCCGTGTCACCTCCACAGCAGACATGTGCTGTGTGCCTGGAGGACTTCAGGGTGAAGGACGAACTGGGAGTCCTGCCGTGCCAACATGCCTTCCACAGGAGGTGAGGAAGACATCCGAGTGACGTCTGGCCTTTATCACAGACAAAAGCATTGAACACAACAGACCTGGCTTTCATTATTCGGTTCCTCATCCACTTAAAGTTGCAAAGCCATCAGACAGCTAGTCACTTTTTTTTAAATATGGTGTAAAATATCTACATTTTTTATGTTGATGCCATTAAACATCCAGAAAATTAGAAGAAAACAAAAAAACAAGAAAGATCTCACTGATTAGACTGATCTGAGGACTACCTATGGGTGTGGCCTAATATTCTAATGAGTGCTCTCTGGGTGGGAGGGGCATACTCTCTCTCCTCACAGCATCACTAGCCAATCGTAGGTGCCTATGAGCTCACATATGCAGAAGAGGGCAGACAGCACTTTGCTCTGAGTGTGGGACATAGCATGAGCATCAGTTCGGGAAAAAAAACGATGCCATATTTCCGATTAAAATGTTTGCCTCTGCCAAGAGGTTAAGGCTTGGACGTAGACTGAACTTTCTACAAGCTAATCACTTGACACATATATGCAAATATAGAAATGGTTCTTTGGCAGTGAATATCTCAGTCTTTGTATTAAAACCCTAATAAAAATTCATGACCTGAATTGATGACAGCATCCACAGGCACAAATGTTAGAATATAACGGAGGTTCTTCGACAAGGAGGAGGGTCCAAGATTCTGGACCAAGAATCTTACAGGAAGAGTCTCGGAGATACTAGCGAAGGTATTCAAAGGAATTGTAGGGGAGCGTGGATGAGAGATGAAAAGTACCAAAAAAATATATATAAACCAGTTTTATGCATTTTATGTACAAGCTCCATAAACTGGGAGGTGGGCCTTGTGGGGGGTCACTAGATTATTCAGCATCACTAGATTATTACATATTTGTTCATTTTGTTAAAGGCGCCAATAATTTTGAAGTACATGTTTTTGCAGGTGTGTGGTGAAGTGGCTGGAGGTGCGGTGTGTGTGCCCCATGTGTAACAAGGCCCTGGGTGGAGGATCGGAGCAGCACCACAGCATAGGCACTCTGCTGGACGAGCTGGTCTAGAGGAGACGAAAATGGTTGGAGTTTGAAGAGACGCTTTAATTTCCACACTTTAATTCTAAATCTGAATCAGAGCTGCTGGACTTTTTGGCTGATGCAGGCCTTGTCTCAAACTGGAACTCAGTAAAGAGAGGAGAAACATGGCCGAAGAAGAAGGAGCTGAGATGATCCATGCACATTCCAGCGATGTTTTGTACACTGCCACTTAACTGAACACTGCCACTGATGAGAACGAGACGGTTGTACACAATGCTGTGTGTGTGTGTGTGTGTGTGTGTGTGTGTGTGTTTTATCACCAACTCCAGCTAAATTCTCACAAACTATCAACTGTGTTTCTGAAACACCAGCACGGATTCATGATGTTTTTTTCTGTAACGTTTAAAAGTGTTTCTAGACTTGTAACAATCCTATGATTGCAATGACTGTGAGTCGTAACAGTGCCATACAATGGATTTAGCTAGTTTTCTGTTCTCAGGCTTCTGTTTTTTACAATTTTCTGGGCGAGAAATTAGCTCCGCCCCCAGCCACACCAGAGCATTGCCTCTTTTCTCCTACAAGGCTATCCATGAGTTATAAAAGGTTGCAAAAGAAGAAGAAGGCTTGTTGCACATGTTTTTCAACTGCAATTCATTGAGAATCGGAAGAAGGCTCTATAAATCGCATACTGCTTCTTTAATTTTAAACAGATGGTCAGCTTTTCTTACAACTGTTCTAGATTCTAGAGATGGATGGTGTAAAATTTGTATAAGTATTTTAGGGAATACAAACACACAATATGCGAAATATGGCCACTGAGCATAAGTGAGCTAAATTGTTAGCCTAATTAGTGGCCATATTTCACATATTGTGTGTATTGTGTACCATAAAATATTTATTTTAATTGAAATTCTTCCACAGGTGGAAGAAGTCTCTTAAAATCACATACTACTTTAATTTTAAACAGATGGCCACTTTTATTGGTTGTATTGCTTTTCTTATAAGGCTAGGAAGAAAAATGTTATATCAAAATGTTTTATAGAGTACAAACACACTATATACAAAGTATGGTCACTGAGCAGTAGCTAGCTAATAAATTATGATAACATTTAGCTATTAAACACATAGCCGTTGAGTCTTTTATAGCAGAAACAAGACAAAACCATCAGAAATATCAATGTTTACCTCAGATGTGTTGGTAAATTAGTAGGAAAAGTCTCTGTAAGCCTACAATTACACTGTAATTACATTTAGCATTGACCGCTAACCAAGCTACTTTGGATTCTGCCATATTGAGAAACATGAAACAACTCCTGAACTGGAAGCTATTTAAAAATTTCACAAGTAGAGTAATGAATATTTGAAGAGTCAACTGTGAAGAGTATATGTGGACTTTTCTTGAAAACATGATAAATACACAACCTCCATTTTGACACAGATCCCTTCATGTAGGAAATGTTGTTGCTAGGCAAGGTGGAAATGAGTCGCTGAGCATAAACAAGCTAGTGACAGAGGCTAGCTAGCAGATTCACTTAGCTAGACTGTAACAGGTATTTTTTATGGATAATCTAACGGCAAAATGACAGTAGAAATGAGACAAAACTGTCAGGAATATCAACATTTCACTCAGATTACAAATAAAAGGTTTTATACGGCTAAAATAACGCTGTAATTACTAAATTGCTAATCAAGCGCCAATAAAATCTTAGCGAGTAAACAGATCTTGAATATAGTCATTTTTATCAGGTTTTGCCCATTATAAGTTCGCAATAAACTAAATAGATGATTATTAAACCTGTTTCTAGTAAGTAATTTTTACTATTTTCCAGCTATTATCAGATAATTTTTCTAATTCAAGTATTTGTTTCTAGAAAGAAGAAAGATTAATTAGAATAAGAAAAGCTTGAAATGTGTAAAAGCATCTAAAACAGACTGAATAATATTATATTTGATTTATAATAAGAAATATTAGATAGATTTGCCCACATGAACTTGCAGCTATTTAAAAAATGACAAATATACATTTTTTGTGATTTATTTTAGTGATCGCAAGCGCCAGAAAAGTGGCTCCTCTGTATATATAATATAATATAATATAATATCATATAATATCATATAATATCATATAATAAAGAAGAACACGCCCCAATCTGAATGTAGCAGAAACTGAATCTGTGTTCTGTCAATTTTTATAATTAATAGTAAAATATTTGTATTAAATATTTGTGTTAAAAAAAAAGAGGTTTATCACCCAGCTTTTGTTCACTCTTTGAATTCAGCACTGAAATCTATTGAAATTTTGTGCGACATCGGTTTGAACACACAGTGCCAACATTAGTTCACATGTGTATAAACTTTTTTCTCTCTTTGTGTCCTTCTGTTTTGTAACAGAGTTAATATTCCTGTTGAAACATTTCATTGTTTATGTCAGTGTTGAGAATAAATCAGAACTGGAATGCTTCAGTGTCCATCGGTCTTTACAGTGTGTGTGTGTGTGTGTGTGTGTGTGTGTGAGAGAGAGAGAGAGAGAGAGAGAGAGAGAGAGAGAGAGAGAGAGAGTTTAACATCAGGTTTTATTTCTGGTGGTGAGGGTGAGAATTTTTTAGTCTTTCTTTCATATTTACTGGCTCTTTTTCTTGACAATAGTGTGAGTTCTACCTTAAATGATTGCAGTTACAGTGTTGTGCCTGTAGAGGGCATATTAAAGTAAATATGCCTTGAATTGGCTAATTAAAACACATATATGTGTTATATAGCTGCTTTTGTTTTTGTTGTTAGTACAAATTTGGGGGGAAAATGTTTTTTTAAAACTATGTTCACTTTTAAAATGATTATATGTTGTATAATACTTTCCTCTAAGACCCGATGTGACTACGGGCTGAGACGAAAACAGAATTTTCGAGTATGTCCTCAATGCAGCCTGTAGCGTGATGACGTACTGGTTTAGATCCACTACATACTGGATGTTGTAACCCAAACCCTAACTGAAACCCTATCTGTAGATGAATTACTTACTGACGTACTGTCTCTGTCTTCGACGCATGCGTGTTACAACATCCAGACCGTAGTGGATCTTACCCAGTACGTCACTGTGCTACAGGCTGCAGTGAGGACTTCTTGAAATTTTCTGTAGCAGTGTGTGTAAAATGAGTGGAGTTCACCTCCTCACAACCTAGTGGTGCTGCTGCTTGACTGACCCAGAGAGATTCATCGGCTTCATTTTCTCATAGTCGTGATTTGGTTCTGTACTTTCTGTACTGAATTTCCTTTTGAAACGGGAAGTCAGAATGCGTTGAAGTGCTTGACGGATTAAGACAAAAGCCAGTAACATTCATGAACACCACACCTCCACCCATTCTAAACAATTTTAAATGATCTCTCGGCACAGCCTTCTGTCCATTTTTCTGTCCTCCCACTTCTGTCCATCTTAATGTGGACAATATCCTAGATAACAAGATGCCTTGTGTACATTTTTTTGAGCCAAGGTCAAGCGTCCACACCACCAAGAATGCCATACAGCTGGAAGGCTCACCATGAACCTCCTGACACATCTGATTGGTAGATAAAATGATATTACTGACTCTTAATAATGGGGAACCCTGACAGTGTATAAAGACTAAATCACGTTCTCCATCAGTCTGAGGTAATGAGCTGCTAGCGATGCGCAAGCATCGCCCTCGGGGACGGCACATATACGCACATATACATTTAATTGGATAGTTCTAGTTGAGTCACCAAAAAAATTTAATTGTTTCCCTGGAAATAACTAACTATAAAATGAAATGAAGAACATTTATGAAACTTTTTTGGTAGTTGCTTTTAGATATACGATCATAATAGTGTCTATATCCCTAAAGATCAGGAACAAAAAGCTTTGAAACACCTGACCCGAAACGTGTTCACTTTTGGTGGTTAATCCCAAAAAAAGGGGAGGAAAATAAAAAAAAAAATAATTAAAAAAATAAAAATTTGTATCCCTTATCTGAGAACAGATGTAGATGTAAATGTAGTTTGACAGAACTAGCTATAACCTTTAAGAATTTAGTCAAGATACCATTTGTAGTAAAGTAGGCAATTGTCGAATTGGAACACACCCATAGGAACTGGATTGGAGCTCACCCCTCGCGGCTGCCGCGTCTACTGATTTCCCACAATGCACCACTCACAAATACGATTAAAACCTTTATCCGGAAAGAAATCATTGTTGATTTAGGATTCAGTGTTTTAAAAGAAGGCATATGCACTGGGATTTGTGTGAGAAGTACGACATTTTCACTTCACTCATGAAAGAAAGGGGCTGAAAAGTGAAAGTTAAATTTACCCTCATCTAAAACGTTGTTGAATGAGATGAGGTTTGGTTTCCCAGCGCATGCGTGTTGATCCTTCTGGTTCAGAATAATGATGATTGGTTTGTTCACATTCATTGTGAAATGCGCAGCCTTCTTTGTTACGCCTTGCGCAGAAACCATCTGAATTTTGATTGTTAAGAAATTAGTGGTGTTCATAGGGTTAAAAGCAGAATATCTTAGTGTCCTGTAATATTTAAAAGTAGGTTTGCTTTATTTTTTGTGTGGTTGTATGGAACTAATTTTTATATGCTTTCACATAAACGTTTCCTTAGACTGTGAAGTACTGCAATAAGTTTTTGAATAAGGAGATCTGTGCACTAAGTGGGTTAATTAACCCTTGAATGTATAAAATGGTTTAGATTTATGGAATATTTAATAAGTAAAAACATGTAATTCCTTTGATATTCCATGTATTCCTCAAAAAATCTTCTTTTCGGAAATCTCACCAATATCATTTGTGTTTCTTGGTGGTAGATTGCGGGAAAATGACATTTCTGTATCCCCACCCCAAGTGTTACCAAGCATACCCCATGCATTTCCTCCCGAATTTTGACTCACTGTCATATTTTTTCCCATGTATTTTGTTAATAAGAATATTTTATTCCTCAACATTCCATGGATTAATCGAAAATGGTTGTGACTATGTCAATTTCATATTTTTTGTGTTGGGAAGAAAGACACGTTTATATGACTACAGTCCATTTCGTTGATAGAATATTCACCTAAATTATAATTTCATTTATTAAAAAATTTCATTACTGCATTTCTACAACATTTTATCCCATACCTCTTCCATACATCTTGTAATTTGTCCCATATCTGTTGTTGTCATAGCAACAGCTGTCAAATCACTTATAGTGTAAGGTAAGATTTGTTAACTAATACTGTTTTTTTTTTTACAAAAAGTATATTTTGAAACAGAGATATTTAGACACATTCTAAATCAGCTGGCTAGTTAACACATCACCTCGTCTTTTCCATCTGTCCAGTGATCCAGTGATCCAGTGATCCAGTGCCCACTGTATCCTCAGATTCCTGTTCGTGGATGACAGGAGTGAAGCCCAGTGTGGTCTTGTGCTGTTTAGCTGATCCACCTCAAGGTTCGAAGTGTTGTGCATTCTGAGGAAAGGAGAGGTGGTTGCTAGGGTGTTGTCAGGTGGTTGCTAAGTTTACTCTGTAAATCTAAGTTTGAAACTTATTTAACTAATTAATGCTAACCTTTAGTGAATGAATTCTGACTTGATATTTGATGTTACATGTGAACATCAATAAATGAACATTTACATAAACAAATCATTTCCTTCAATTAAGTGTGAATCTATTGAGTTTGGTTTTTAGGCAGAAAGACAAACATAAATCTTTATAGTTCTTAAAGTCAACAATCATGTCTTTTTTCATTCACATATAGAGACAGGTTGTTGTTCTTGTGCCGTTCCACCTCTTCTCTGTATGATGTTTCATCGCCGTCAGTGAAAGAAGCCTACTGCTGTGGTGTCTTCAGCGAAGCTACTCGAACATATGGGCTGTCAATTCAAACCTGATAAAAATAAAGTGCACAAGTGCAAGCATGTGCAGACAGCACAAGACAGTACAATGACTACTGGGATAGACAGTGGACTCAGTAAGTCCCAGTGCAGCGCCGACCAGTACACAGTTCTATTAGAAAGTGAATCCAGTGAAACTAGTGCAAAGAGTACAAGAGTACAAGAGTACAATGTAAGTTGCTGAAATAGTGTGAAACAGCTGCTCAGGATGCTCTGGATAGTCCCTCTGTAGAGCATGGTGAGGATGGGGGTATGAGATGTGATCAGTCTTCTCAGAAAGTACAGGCGCTGCTGGGCTTTCTTTGTTATGGAGCTGGTGTTGAGCGACCAGGTGAGGTTC
>CM074923.1:25058381-25079591 GCA_037576815.1 Pangasius larnaudii | reverse complement strand
TCCAGAGCAGCAGCAGTCACACCTGTATCTCAAAAGGGGGTTCCATTTTAACATTTAAGTAACTATTTCTCTAACTTTACACTTGCTTACACTGAATTTTACTTCATGTGTAGCTTTTCAGTTGTGAAAAATTTCAAGTTTAGATTTATAACATAATTCCGTAATACATAAAACATGACCTTGCTCTGGGCATCCATGTTTTTCCCGAGCCGATGCCCTGGAACGCGTTTAGACCCGAACTCAGGAACACCGACGTTCCCGAGTTCCAAGTACAACGCGTTGCAGCATTAGCATTAGCTAACTGTCACAACACTTGAACGTCCATGTAGCTACTGTGCTGTATTTGATGTAATTTTTCTCAAATTAACCTCCTAGTGAAGAAGTGCTTGGACCCCGATGAAGGCAACTCGCAGCTATGATATCATTTTCATTCTGTTTGTTGTTGTTTGTTTACACCATAAACAGATTTTGACATTGATTTTGACAGGCTGCCTTAAAATGATGTAAAAAAAAATTGCATACAAGTACCTCGGCCAGGCAACCTGTATCGTCCTCTCTAGAACCTCCAGTATGCTGAGCCTGGCTTTCTCTTCCGGAGCATCAGAGACCTCGAGATATCCCACAATCACCCTCTCCAGCCTCTTCAGATGCCGAGCGATGCTTATACCCATCCTGCAAGATCAACCACAGCTTAACACAAAGAACTTGTACTTCAACTCACCAAAACGTCCTGGCACATCTTCAAGTAAACGATAATGAGCGAAGAGGCTCATAAGCACCACTGCATCCAGGTTAACATTAGACGATGTGCGATGTGGAACTCACTTTTCGACGAACAGCAGGAGGTTGCTGGCGTAGATCTGGCGCAGTGTGAGCTTGTGCTCCATTTCCATGTGCGTTAACATGAGGCGGAGAACGCTGTCATAGCGGTTTGGAGTTCCGGGTAATCCTGCGTGGCCGGGAGGCTTCTCAAGGACTGAGAGTAAATCTATAAGACACGGCAGAACCACCTGCAACAGCAGCACACACACACACACACACACACACTATTAACAACACCGTACTTGATTTTACAAGAAAATCCCAGAAAGAGTGAAACATTTATAAGGAATACTCCAGGGCCCAGTACTAGGACCGATCGATATCATGAGTAGGCAGCTGATATGAAAGTTTCACAGACTTATCTGTGGAAAATACTGAATATTTAGCTACATTTCGAGTTGTCTTTATAATGAACTCTAAAATATTTAGCGCTAGCTTTTACCAGCTTGTGTTTTAATTGTAAGGCCACTCGTGTACGGCTGCATGTACTGTCAGTAAAGCAGTGAGTTGAAATTTAACACTAATAATGCACTCATCGTATCTCCTTCACCAAACAGTGAACACCATCACAGTGCATTTACAGTATTGTGAACTCAGTATTAAGAGGGAAAACCCTTAGACCTGGTCCACGTTACGACTGTAAATGTGAAAATGTGTCTTTCTGTATCCATTTTAACTTTCCATTCGACAACCAAAGAGCAAGAACGCACCGTGTTCCTGCCAAAACAAGCAGAAACAGCAAGCAGAAATGATGTAAATATCGAGGGTCAGGCACTCCGCATGCGGTTTTCTGTCGTTTAAGTGCTCCTTCATGGAGGAGAAACTTAAACTGAAACATTAGTGCAAGCAAAACATAAAAACAGTGCAGTGTAGACTCATCCTTCTTGAGTTTTCCCACACGGAATGTTTTAAAAACGACATTACAAAGTTATTTATACTGTAAATGGCTTGTATTTATATGCATATTGTTGTTTCTGCTAATAATTTGGCATGCAATCGGCGAGCAGATGATAAAACGATCAACTGTATCACATATAGACAGTTTTCCTAGGCTATTTCTAGAGCGTTAAGGATAAAAGGCATATTATTCGAACCAAAATATGACTTTTATTCTTAACGCTCTAGAAATAGCCTAGGAAAACTGTCTATATGTGATACAGTTGATCGTTTTATCATCTGCTCGCTGATTGTATGTCACACTGTAACACACGGTTCGTCATCATTAATTACAGGTTAACTGTTAAACGAGGCTTCGTGTGTGTTAGACGTATGTACAGTACCTGTATGAGCGGAGCTTCAGACGTGTACAGGTGATTGTAGAGGGCGTCGTAGAGCACCTGAGCTCGGTTAAACTGTCTCAGATCAGCAGCAGGCTGGATAATCAATCACACTCATATTATTATTATTATTATTATTATTATTATTATTATTATTATTCTCAATATGATGGCTACGAGTACTCCTTTTTCTAGAAAAAAAAAACCTTCTATCTTATCTGACCACATGAAGGACGATGTGATGAAGGCAGTGCACTCCGAGGACTTTGTTCTCCGTCCTGTAGTCGTCTGATATGAGCAGAGACGGAGGGAAGACCCTGTCCAAGTATTCGGCTAAGCAGGGACGCCCGACCTGCACCAGCAGCCAAGAGAAGACGTGTTTCACTGCTTCGTTCCGCTTCCAGGTTTCCCTAAAGACAGACAAATAAACCCGAAAAAAATTTCTTATTCAACACATAATAGTGGATGAAAATGGCAAGGTCAAGTCAAGGTCAAGTGATCGTGCGTAATGCTTTGAATAAATCAATCATTCCTCTTCTACGACTATGCTGTAGAGTCAAACAGTAACAAGTGTGTTAACGTCAGAGGAAAACATCAGAGCTTATTTGTTATTATGGGTAAAATCTGGGTTTAAGGTTTATGGTCATTTTATTAGTCAAATTATTTTTACTAAAACTTTATGATACTAGAGTCATAATGTTAAACACCAGAAAAATACACAATTGCATGAAATTCCTAAAAAAAAAAAAAAAGAAAAGTGCTTGTTATTTTGATCATTATTATTGCTTGTTATTGTGCATATATACGTAGTATATTTTTAAGTAATATATTGTTTATATACATAGTCAAATCCAAAGTATCTAATTCTGAGAAAATTGTATTTTTAAATCTGAAAAACATGAAACAAGCGCCTGACTATATGTTGCTTTTCAGGCAAATTTCCATGACGTTGAGAGCAGAGCTGGGTGAGTGATATGAATATACAATACAATATCGATACCGTGATAAATTGTCACGATATCTGAGATATTGTGGATATTGTGATATCTTTTGTTTTGCTAAATGTATAGTTTTTATTTAATAATTACACGCTGACCGGCTGATGCAATGTGAAAATATTTATCCTTTAAAACTGTACAAATTTACTCTTTTCCTGGGCTGAGAAACAGGACAGTCTTTATGATTACAGCAGCAGCACTGAGGACTACAGCATCCAGGTGAGTCTTGACTTTTGCCGGAGCGAGAGAGGAAATGAAGCTCACTTGGTCATGTCAGGCTGCAGTGTGTCCAGGATGGATCCCAGGATCCCTGATGGTGCTGCTCCTCCATCACTTCCACACAGCAGCTCCTGCACTGAGCCGCTCCCACTGGCTGTGACTGTGCTCCTCAGCAGCTCCACAGCACATCTCCTGGAGGATCCATCAGTCCACGCCTGCTTCTGCACGTGTGTGATGGAGAAGACACACAGGACAGGACTGAGTGTGTGAAGGAGAGCTTTCGCCCCTGAGTCTCCACACTTCACCGCCTCTCCGAGCTGAGCGGTCAGCGCCAGCAGAGCTCCCCCGACCGCCACGGCTTTTCCTGGGGTCTCCTCATAGCTGGTGGCCGGTAAAGTCCCGCTGTCCGTGTCACACAAAGGCAAAGCGGCGTATTCAGTGCAGGACTTCACCAGGTCTGTATAAGTGCTCCGTAAGCTGTGTGAGCTGAGCTCGGGGAAGAGCCAGGACCGGGAACTGACCCTGAACACCTCGGCTGTGCGACTCAGGATCCTCGTCTTGTCTGAATTTCTCTGCTCGAAGCGTTCGCGGATTTCAGAAAGAACAGAAATTACATCCTCAGTTTCAGACTTAATACTCAAATCACGGAGAAGGCACTCTAAAGACATTTCTGTAGTTCTGTATATATTTATTTATTTATCTATTTCAGCTAATAGACATGGCTAAACTAACTTTTATTTTGCTCTCGACAGTAGTCGCAGGATAGTGACGTCATTCTCCCGCTTACGCTACAGATCCCGCCTTCTGCTCTACGATTCGTTAATACGTCTCATAAACCGTCCTCTGATTGGATAGTCCGACTGGCGGGATGTTATATGGACCAATCTTAGCACAGGAGGCGGGATTTATTGAGACAGGACGCCGTTTGATGACTAAACAAAATGTGGGCACTAAACGACTGGTATATTTAATTATTTTACTGGTGAAGGATTATATACATCGATGTAAGGTGCTAAATACTAAACCCCTTTTTCGTGGAACACTGAATGCAAACATTAAATACCTCATGCAAAAAGAGGAGGTTTTTATTTAGATTTTTTTTATTTTGTTGTTTGTTCATTATTTCATTCGTCCATTCATTCATACATGTATTTATTTATTTGTGTGCTTGCTCATTTATTTACTAATTAACTTAATAATTTACTTACTATTTTAATTACTTTGTTTGTTTGTTTTTGGTACATTATTCTGCATTTGTAACCTCCCCTGTTGTTGATTTCTTTATATTGTTTACGTTGTTGTCTATATGTATCTATATGACATCCTTATTTTGTTGATCTTAAAAATAAAAAAAAAAGACGAATACATACATGGTATAAAACTTATTACTTCTTATTTATTTTATTATTATTTAATACTTTTATTTATTGGTTATGCGCAATACTATTATATTGATGGCAAAGGTTTTAGCATTGCAATTTATCTTATTTTGTAATAAAACATAAGCAGAATATTTTCCGTTTATTATCATTTGTAAGCACTGAATGTAAGAAAGCAGGCACGTCATTCAGAAGTGTGTTAATCATCTCAGGCAACAGTCTCATTGTTTTTATGGCTGCATTGTGCTCTTAAATACGTAGCAGGGTTGAAAGTAACAGCGTTTTTTTTGTTTTTGTTTTTGTTTGTAGTATGTAATTAACCACCATCCATGCAGTTAAAAGGACATTTACTGAAAAGATTTTTTAATTAATAATTTACTTTAAATCTAAGATTTGGGTAACAGGGTTGTACTTTTAAAGTGATCTTGTCAGTCAATATAACAATATCATTAAAAACAGAAAAAAAAGAATGACAGAACGTACTTTTCTTCTTCTCCGGATCTTCAGGAAACCTTCTGTTGAACATGTGACTTGTGGAATATTCCAATCATTTGTGCTGAGTGAAACGAAAGTGTATATTTTCCACGTAAACTATAATGGACAACTCTTGGAAAAGGATGTTTCAGGAATGAGGTGTTAAAATGGATTCACACCTTAATACAAAACCAATATGATTTTGAAGTAGTTTAATGATTACGAGTCAAGGGAAAGTGTAGTTATGGTGTTCTGGGACAGGCAGAAATACCGTTTTCTAATTGTGATGTAGGTTTTATTAAGGTTTTATCTGAAACGTGGACACAGGTTGTCATCACGGACACTTCACCTGTGTTTAATACAGATTTTAAAATGTAAAAATCAGTGAGACACAAATGGCACCCGATCATGGAATCACCCAATTTATTTTTATAGACGTAAAATCAAATATTTAAGTTCATGAATAGTCTTTTGCTGGCAAATCTATAAATACCCCTATACAGGTATGTGTACTCGGTGTCATGGAAATGTCTTTGGGTATTGAAGTGTGTTATTTGCCATTTGGATGAGACTCTACTATTAAAACCGACTAAAAAAAATATAAAATCATGCATAGAATTCAAAAGCTAAACTAACTTAAACCTGCCTTTGAAAAACAAATCGAAGATGACCTGTTTTTTCTAAAAAGCAGTATCGCTTCTCTAAGGCATTTCGAAACATCTGAGCTGGTGCTTAGCCTTTGTAAAAGCTGTTCATCCTTACAGAGCTTTTATTAACTCAAGCAGGGTGGAAATTAAATCGTGAGGCCGCACCGCAATCGGTTTTGTCACATCTGTCGCTGCCTTTGTCTTTCCGTCGTATTGCAGGACGCTATGTGTGCTCGATGCCTATCAGCTGGAAAAAGATGCGTCACCTTAGGATTTTACAACGTGAGCGTTTATTGACATTGGAACAAAGTGCTTTGATTCAGAGGATATTGGATTTTCATTGTCACGTTCCATGCAATCTCGTCTACGTGGTTATTATGTTTGCAAAAAAAAAAAAAAAAAGCACCAGTGTAGGTAGACGTCTTGCTTTGTAAGACACATGTAGCACATGTTGGGTCCCAATCATCACATCTCATGCAGCTGGATGGGTATTTGAGGTATTTAAACACCGTCCTCAATTAAGATCTACTGTACTAAACCTACACATTTTATGAGATTTGTAGAAAAAAACAGTTTGATACTGTGAAGCAAAGTGTTTATTTGAATCAAGGCCATCCAGTAAGGTGAAATACAGTATAACAACTCACGTTATTCCACAGCCCTGTTGAATACTCGACTCTGATTGGTCAGAACATTCTAATACTTTATCGTTTCTATAGTAACAACTTACACATGGACGCTCCAAGTTATTCAACAAAGAAAAACATACAATCCTTTATATGATGATTAATAACTGACATTTAGGAGGAGGTGTTTATTAAACGTTTATGGAAGGAGTCTCCGGTGCGAGCGATGCATTTTTCCAGAAAAGAGAAGTTTACACTTTGTGATTTTCTTGATAGCATGACAAGCTGCGTTTTATTTCTTTTTTTTTTTTGTCTTATTAACTTCAAGAGAGAGAAAAAAAGAGAGGCTGGTGAGGGAACGACTGTTTACAGCTGCGTAAGTGAGAACGTAAGTGAGAACAGGAAAACGGGAAAGTAAAAATGAATTAATTCGTTAAGTTATTAATACAAAATTGTAATCATTGGAAAATTGCTGTGGTGTAAGAGGAATAAAACACTTCTGGATGCGCTGTTATAGGAAAATACATAACTTCAGATTGGCAACAGTAACCCGTCGTTGATTCTTTGCCTATAACAGCACACCCCCAAGTGTTTTATTCCTTACAGTGTGTGTGTGTGTGTGTGTGTGTGTGTGTGTGTGTGTGTGTGTGTGTGTGTTACTCCTCGGGGTCGACGTCGCTCTCGTCACTCAGGGGGAACTCTCTACACTGACGCTCTGTGTTGTAGCTCTTCACATGCATGGGACACTCCTGGGATAGAATCGCCTGAAAAATCAACATAAATAAGCAAAGCCTGATGGGATAGTATGTGTTGTGTTTGCGTGTGTGTGTGTGTGTGTATGTGTGTGTGTGTGTTACCATCTTCTCCTCCCGAGCAGCAGGGTTTTTAAGAAAGAAGCACAGGGGTGCATAAAGAATATTGACCACCCCGATGATCACCATGAGATAGGGGAACCCGATCACGTGTACTATAGCGCCCCCTGTAGATGGACCTATGTCATAATAAAGGTGAAATGTCTCAGTCCGGCTAAATATTCTGAAAAATATACATTTTTGTGCTATAGTGTGCTTTTTATCTGCTCCACAGAAGTAAAAGAAAAAGAAAATAAAAGCAGTACTACACACTAATGAGTTTATGGCACTCTTTAAAGGTGCGATTTGTAATTAAAAAATATATATATTTTCTAGACTTGTGATAATCATAGAATTTCAAAGATCCCTTAGAAAATAAAATGGAATTTACAACATTTCTATGCACTAACTCTCATTATTTTGTTCAATTTCCACACCTGTTTACATTTTTCTGGCCCTGAAATTTGCCCTACCCCTTGCTAAAACATTAGTCACTCCACTTTGCACCTTCCTTAAGCCCCAACTCATGTTGCACATGCAGTTTCAGGCATAGTGTTGCAGATAACGTGAAGTCATTGCAGTTCACCTCATAAGCTGCCGCGGGCGCTACAGATGACAAGCTGCCACTTTAAAGTCTAATATGCCATAACAAATTCGTTCAAGCAGATTACTTTCTTTTAAAGTTAGCGGTAATGTCAAATATAAATGTTTACCTATGGCGAACCCCATACAAAGTGCCACATCCGCTATGGCGTACACACTGCCGTACACAGAGGCATGTCTGATGTCCACCAGGTAGCCCATTATAGCCATCATGGACGAATCAACCATTCCTACAAAACACAAAATACAAATTCCAGCCATTAGTGGAAATGTAGCAGCGTTCCTGCTCTACCAGTGTTACCAGCGCAGTGCTTACCAATAGCGAATCCTAGTCCTCCGTTAGGGCCGATAAGGCCGTAGATATCTTTGGCCAAAGGAACCTGTAAGAAATTCAGATTTTACATTTTTCAGAGTGGGTTTAAGAGAAGAATAGGTGCTAGAACTGTTTTAGTATCATTTAGCTCGTCACTTCCTGCGCACAGAGACAGCTGCTATTCCTGGAAGTAGTATTAACTACTGTATAATATTATTAAGTGAACAGAAAATATCACATTTATACACTGTGAATTTCCAAAGTAGTAATCCTATCATTTCTATTAATTATTTAATAGAAAGTAAATAAATAGTGATTATTAATAACCTTATTCATTATTTATTTGGGGCCCTTAAAAAGGGGTCAAAAAAGGTTGAAAACCCCTATTTTAGTGTTTTTCTTCTTTAGGTTTGCACTGGACCTACGAGGCTTGTGAGGCTAACAGGTAATGGAAGATTATAACTGTAGCTATATCATATTTATCTCCAAGGTTTGGCTAAGTTTGTACATAAATGTACATTCAGTATACTGTATGTATTTCAAACGATTTTGCCTTCACAATGTGCTGAGGAAGAAAGTGATTTGTCTTCAACAAGGCTTTTTTTTTAGCTCCTTGTCATCCTTTTGTACATTTTTTTAATAGATAACTGTGCGACAGTGTCACAAACCACATCAATAAGTCTGATTTAGATAATGAACAGCTCCACAAAGCAATTAGCGGTGATTGTGTGATTTGGTTTGCATGATCCTAAACAATGGTCACTAGATTTTTCTGGCTTTTGCGCAGAGACATGTTAGTTCTGCGAGGAGGCAGTGATACTCACGCAAAGGAGGCTGATGCCAACAACGATCATGCCAATCATGGAGCACAGCCACCTAGTAAGAGTCAGGGTTATGAAAGTCAGTGGATCGTTTAATTTTTTTTTAAAACCTCGATCTCAAACGATTTACATGGCAATAAATCACATCTGAAGTGAAAATATCTTGAATATATAAAATATGAAGTTACTGCAAGATCTGTTTCACTTGATGTCATTTCACATTTCTTGCCATGTTCATTTGACCTAATAATTATAAAAAACCCAAATTACTCTTAATATGAACACCATTAAATGTTATTTATATGTTATTAAATGCACCAGAAAGACACTTTACCTGCCCATTTTATTGGCCAGCAGGCCAAACAGGTTGGTTCCAATTAAGTAAGACACGCTCGCTGGTAGAAAAGCCACCCCTGCAATATCAGCAGCCTCATCAGTAGATTAAAAAAAAAAAAAAAAAAGGCAGAGCTCATGACGGCAACAGATACAACAGTCAGGGAACACACACTCCGCCGTCTTCTGAATACACTCTCAAACATGTCAGAGCTTTTGATCAGGCGACTGAGCCTCATAGAAAAAGCAATTAAATTAATACCCTGAGGCAATGACGTCCCATGGAAGAAGTCTGGAGCCACCTCGCCTCTTTGCTTTCCGTCTTTTAGATCAAAGGTAAAGGCAGAGATTTCGGCAGAATTTTGTTGCTTTGAAAGTCAAAATAAAGTCCTTCCAAAGCCACCATAAAAGATTGCCTACTCGCAGTGACGGGAAATAAGTATGTTTTTTTGTTATTTGATACACTTCCAGTGCATAGATCAACTTTCAGAATTGCCATGTCTTGGGAATTTGGGCTTATAAATATGACCAAAAAGAGTATGCATTAATAAGCATAATCAAAGGGGGAAAGTATCAGACACTACAAATGACCAACCTCAGTACTAGCTATTTACAGCATTGTGGTTCAATTTTGACCCACTCCTCTTGTCAAACTGTCTTCAATTCCCCAGGGTTACAGGGTGGACACGCAATTTGAAAATCCTCCATAAATTCCAACCGTCCATAGATTCCAACCAGGAGATCGGCTCAGCCATGCAAGGAGTTCTTGAGTTATCATGACTGTATGTTTGTGAATGTTTTCTCGTTAAAGTGTCCGTCTTCTTGGTCAGTGAGACTAAATTCTTCTCTAACATGTCCTGATACATTGCTCCATTCATGTTTCCTTCGATGATGTATAAATATACGCAGAACCGTATCATGATGCTCCCACCCCCATGCTTCACTGTAGGATTTAGAGTGTTCTTGGGATCCTTCTTTCTCCAAACATGATGTGGGCTCTATTTATTTGAGATTATATTGTTCCAAAAGAGTTCTGATTTGTCTAAATGCCTTTAGATGTGCATCTCTGTGCTTCCTTTTTAGCTCAGGAGTTTTTAGCACAAGGTATAGGAATGGAGACGATTGTGGTGCGGTTCATTGCTTATTGTTCTCTGTGTAACTCGTCGTTCCTGCTGCTTTCAGCTCATCCTGCAACTCTTTTCGACTGACTGCTGGCTTCTCTCTTACATTTCCTTATCATTGATCTGAGAGTGTTTTGTGAAATCTTGCATGGCCCACCTGTCTAGGGACAATTATTTGTGGTTCCATGGACTTTCCACTTGCATATTATTGAACCAAATCGTACTTACAGGGATGTTAAACATCTTTGCTATGGCTCTGATTGTTTATCCATTCAAGTGTTGTTCAATAATGTTCCTTTAGCATGTTCTTATTGTGTGAAACCAGTGCAATTTGCACAAGAACATTTTTTTGCAGCATTTATATCTAGAACTTAATTTATTTCTATGTAACCTTTACCTTTATATTTTTATTATAGTGCCTTTAACCTTTAATATCTAGTTCAACAGTTACATGAACATAAGACCAATTAGAAAACCATGCCAAATGGTAGGAAATTGTTTGCATTATGTAAAGGTTGTTTACTTTATTTAATCTGTATTATAAAAGAATGAAGCAGGTGGTGGAGTTTCTTACCAAGCTGCCATTTTGGTGAACACATGGTCTGCATCATCCATATAGGGAGCGTGGGCTCCAGAATGGCTACGCCCATGTTGGCAAAGCACAAAGATCCTGCGAACGACCTCACATCATCAATACCACTGTGTCGTGGTTTGGAAAAATTGTATTTTTCTGGAAATAATTCTGAATTTCACATTATAACACACAACGTCCAAGCGATAACCATACACTCAGGCATGGCTTTTATCAGTTGCTCACATTAGAGCAAAGGTAATTTCCTGATAGATGATAAGTACCACATGCAAACACACACCCGCGCTGATGAGTATGTAAGGGTCTTTCAGCAGAGTTAGCAGTGGTGTGCCCTCCACACTCTGAAAACAGAAAAACGATACTCATTCGATCTTAGCTCAAAACACAAAATTCCACAATTAAAGGTGCGATAAGTGATATACAACCTGAATATGTATAACGTTTTAGAGGCTAACAGCTAACAGTGGTTCATATTAGCTTCATCATTCATTCATATATATATATATATATATATATATTACATATAATACATTTTATATATATAAATATTCATATACTATATATCCCAATATACTATATCATCCCAAATATAAAATTATGCATAATCTTTTCTCCAAATACAGTAGATTAGTCAAAGTTTTTGCATTAGTTTTGCAGTGAAGATATGAGGCTAAGATACTTTTAAGTAGCAAAATTTTAACTTCTAAACTTCTTAAAATAAGCCTAATATTGAACATATATATAAAAACATGCTGTTTAACAAAGGACTATATGTGTAATTGTTTATATGGTGATGCTTTCTGTAAGAAAACAGATGTCTGCTTAACATTTAAGGAAGGAGTCCTTCAGGACATTGGAGTTTACACTTTGCAGCTCCATGGAAACATGATAAGCTGTAGGGTTTTTTTTTTTTTGCTGCTATAACGTAAGCGATAACAGGAACTAACTTGAACTAACTAAGAATCACACCATCGCATTGTTGAGTATTTTCCCATAACAGCAGTGTTTTATTCCTCTTATATCACAGCATTTATCAACGATTACAATTTTTTTAAATTAAAGAATAACACAATACTTTTTATCCATTTATAGTTACATTTAATGTTGTGGACCATCCACAAAACAGGTGAGTTCCTGTTAACACTTCTGTTATAGCAGCTATAAACATTTGTTCTGTTGTGAATAAATGTAGTGAGGAGAGAGGTGAGGTGTCCGTGCTTACCCCGGGAGATATCTTAGAGGGCTGCAGGATACAAAGCTGGAGTGCTGTGTTTTAAAAAAAATAAAAATAAAACATCAGCATGCACAAAAACGCAACAATAATCAAAGCACAGAAGGAGCAGAATTTTAAACATTTCACCTCACCTCCATCAAACAGAGCGAGAAAGGCCAGGATGAGGAACGGAGAACTTTTACCGACAAACTCGTACATGACACTGCCGAAAGGAGCACCAACTGCAAAACACACACACACACACACACACACACACACACACACACACACACACACACTTTTTCAGCCCAACTAATAGCTGAACCTCTTGCTGTATTAATTAGTGATTATTGTGATCAACTTCTAATAGTCCGAGCCCTCACTGAGTACACCCATGGCGAGTCCTCCTAGTGCTATCCCCATGGCAGTCCCTCTCTCATTATCATCAGTGTACACACTGGCCAGCATGCCCAGTCCTACACACACACACACACACACACACACACACACACACACACACACACACACACAATGACATAATGACACAATGCTATGCATACAACACAATCAGTAACATATCTGAACTATTCAGTAATCACTACAATGCTGATCTGCCAGTAACAAGCAATATGCACTAAAGGTTTTTATGAACTATATATCATTGCTATTATTTGTTATATATCACAATTTTTATTTGTTTATTTGTTTATCTGTTTATTGCATCCTGAACTGCATCCAGCTGCTATTTCAAACCGAGCCTACCATTTCCACCTAAGGTGCAATATCTGTATATTAGGTGCAATATTTGTATATTAAGATGCTAATTGTGTTGTGTTGTCTGAGATGTGTGTGTTGAATGTATTGTGTTGTGACCAAACACCAAAAAAAAAAAATCCTAATACATGTAATGAATATGGCGAATAAAATGATTCTGATTCTGATACTGATTCTGATCTACTTTGGCTCCTGATACACTCGGATGACATTGTGTAATCTTTGAATACACACACTTGTGAGGTGTGTGTTCCTGTAGCTAAATAATGCTATCCCTACATCTACACCTAATTCTAATGTAATTTTAGTAAGTAATATTAATACTTAATATTAATATTAATATAATTATTAATAGTAATAGTAGTCTATGTTCAAATAAATCAACGGGGACCAACCAGATGTCTACACAAGGCCAAATTAGTCACATATTCCAATGAGAATGGGGACATTTGATCACCATGAAGGAATAAATACATGCCGCCCACTCAACACACACACACACACACACACACACACACACACACACACACACACACTGGTTGTACCTGCAACAGAGGAGAAGGAGGAGCCGATGCCCTGGAGGGAACGAGCAAAAAAGAGCAAGGTGTACGTCTCTGAGAAAGCAAACACTGCACAGCAGTCACACACACACACACACACACACACACACACACACACACACACACACACAAAACCTAATTATATTAGATCAAAGCAAACCAGATGACATTAAAACACATCCTCGCACACCCACAAACCACATTCTACATTTATTCTAATAAACAAAAGTACAGATAATGAAATTAACAGATAATTATTGCCTGCCTTCCTAAAATCATTTAACATACATTTAATACATTTAATATATGGAGAAGTTCCCCTGGAGAGAACTAACAGCACTGAGCTTCTTCCTGTAATGTCAAACGAGGTTGGAGACACTTGTAGAGGATCTTGTACAGTTCTCCATGCAGAACATTTTAAGCTCCTTTATATTCTTAGGTTTGTGCATGTGGACAGTTTTCACTATTTGAACTAGGATTCAAATGCAGACACCGAGGTACCTTATTGGAAAACAGTGATTTTGTGTCCTGCAAACATTTCTCTATGGATTTGGATGGATCTTTGGAGACATTATCTTAACGCCATGGCAGAAGCAACCAGGATTTGGGCTAAGATATCCTGGTACTTAACATGATAACACTTCATGATGTAATGCATGAGGCATTTGTGAGCTCATGTATGTAGCAGAGGGCAGATAGCACTTTCCTCCGGCTGTGTAATGCTTGACTGGGACGCAGCCATTCAAAAAGATATGGTTGTTTTTTTCCCCTTTCTTTGCTTCCTAATTTAGTCTTGGACAGTTCCTACCCACCAGCCAGCTCTCACCTATCATACCAACCTGGGAGGGCGAAGGCTAGCACATGCCTCCTCTGAGGGGAAATTTGGAGGGAAAATATATATTTAAATGTTCAACTTTGACCACATAACCATTTACCACAACAGCTAATATTAATTCTTGTTTCTATGAGGCTTGCTTTCACTCTCAGAAAGAGCTTCTTTTGTTTTTTACGTAAGTAAAGGCAAGTAGATTGGGTGTCATTTAAGTTGGATACAGATTAATTTATTCATAAATCACTTGCAGGAGCAAAAACAAGAAATCTGGTGTTCACGAAAATGCAGTTATTTTGGTGAAACATTCATATCCTATGAGAGCTCCTGGGTTTGCGTATAAAGAAACTCACCAATGTGAACCACAACTGATCAACTTTAAATCATATATTTTTTGTCCATGAGTTCATCAGTGTTACGGAAACTTCTGTAGTTTGACACATGAAAACATTGACGCACAACTTTGCTAAAAGAAAAATGAAATCTTTCCTATACAGTCATTTTTGCCACTCTTTTTCAAGGGTGCCAATAATTCTGGAGTTGAGTGGAAAGGATTTTAAAAATACAATTGCTTACTTATCGTGGAGACAAACATGATGATAAACCCAGCAAACATGGGTATATGGTACCCGATCCTGAAAAAGAAAGAAGCACAAATCAGCTCACTGAAGGGTGTACATGTTTTTTATCGTTGCATTTATTAGGCTTGAAAATGTTTTTTTTTTTAATAATAGCTTTCAAAATGAACAGTATTTTTTTTTCTTACAAAGCAAGTGATGTTTGAATTTCATTCGTGATAAATGGATTCAGTCATTTGTATTTATTTGATTTAACCTGAATTCCTAATGCCCTGTTAAAAGAGTACCTTTATATTAAGAGTACCTTTACCATCTACCAAAATAACCATTAGGGAGCTCTTTCATCCAGAACAAACTGCTTTCATTTTCAGTTAATTATTATAAAGCTCTACAGAAATTCCCATCCAAAACCAATACGCTCTGATTCTTTGATTTGTCTCACTGGAGGAATCTTAAAACAGAGGGTTTCCCTTTCAGAAAAGGTTCCAAGAACCCCTTTTGAAAGCAAGACTCATCGAGTGTCCAAAGAACCCTGGAGGGAACTTTTTTGCTTTGGATTGAGCAAACTCAAGAGGAATCTCCTGAAGAATATCAGAGTAACTCTGAAAGTCTGAAAGGGGAAGCAATCTTCCAGATAGTGGAATTACAGAAGGAAGAATACATAAATACATAAGCACTGTTAGATTACCAGAGGAACTCGGTTCAAAGGGAGTAAAGATCCCTCAGATATGATGAGGATTGATGTTGGCAGTCTATCAGAAAGCAGACAGAGAAAATAATATTCTTCTTAGTTAATGTCCTACAAATTCCATCAAGTTTCCGCACCATCACTTCCTTCTCCCCTCCCTACTATTCAAGCCTCTTCATCAGAAGCAACGCAGATCTCCAGCCTAAGTTCTCAGAGTTCTCCTCATTCCACAATCACATGCCATGCCATTTAGTTTTAGAGTTGATTCGACGTTCATACAGGGATTAGCAATCGCGCCACTGCCTAACTACGCACCTGTTGGTAAGCGGACCCACGAACGGGTTCACCAGAAGCTGCACTATAGCTTTGGACGCAAACAGGAGGCCAACTCTCACGTTCTCGTCCTCCAGAAACTTCCTGTCGTCCTTACAGTCGCCGGAGTCAGAGGTGCTGGCATTCCCATTGGAGATTGGGGTAACAGTTGAGTCACTGAGGTTATCCTGGGTCACGGGGTTGGCGTAGGTCACGTTATCATAGAGAGAGAAGATGGAGGAGAAGGTGGGCTGGTCCATGGTGGGAGGAGACAGAGAGGAAGAGGAGGAGGTGGAAAGCTCACTCGGTTGATGCTCCATGGCATACAGGAATGTAGGGATGATGGGAACTGGAGAGAATGAGAAAGGAGATGATCAAGAAAGTGTGGTAATGCTGGAAATGTTGTAAATTCAGTACATGAGATTAGTGTAATCTTACAGTGATACAATACAATATATTGTATAATTTGTATTACTGTATAATATTGTGTACTATAATCTATACTAGACTTTTTCTTCCTTACTGGAATTTGGTATTTTCCATCCACCTTGCCCTCATCTCTCAAAGTTTGAAGTTTACCGAAAAGCTGAAAGTGATCTAGATTATAATATAGTGTGTATGTGCTAGAGATGTAACTGAATATGAACACATTATTTGGATTGAACAGATTTATACTAACACTACTCAAATACAGATATGAATACGAGACACACTATTGGTTCTTTTTTTGTTTTTTAAAGCTTGCTAGAAGGGTTTGCAGGACATCTAAACCAACTGAGGCCAATTTTGAACTCGAATGAAGTAGCTGAGGTTGAGGAAGTGTAGAAGGTCAGGAGGTGAATAAAGTTATGTTCTGCAAATCACAGTTTGTTGTTTTCAGGGTTGCTGCGGCATAAAATCTTCTAGTCCAGACCGTACTCACTTCTGGTTTAAATCAGAATATAGATATACTGTAGCACTAAACAGATCCAGATAATGGCATGGCCTTAGAAACCTTTTATGTGGACGTACACTCTGAGTAAACTTTGTTCTCCAATGTTTTTTTCCAAATAGTTAAAGGTTCTTAGTTTAGATTTCCAACTGAGTTATTCTCTGGGATAACGTTCTCCAAAAAGAAACCTCTTGTAGTGTTCTATATGCCACCCTTAAGGGTTCTAGTTTTTTTTTTTTTTGTAAGAGTTTATAAAGTCTCATGGCTATTTCACAAAATAGATTCTTTAGAATGAATTTAGTTAGCTGAAAAATATTGGTTTAAATAAGTGTATGAAGATTCGAGGTGGCACGGTCTTGCAGCAGGTAGAGTTGCTGCCTCACAGCTTCAGGGTTTCTGGTTCTGTCCTGAGCTTGAGCTACTCCTGTGTGGGGTTTTGCATGCTCTCCCCGTGTGCATGTGGGTTTCCTCCAGGTTGTCTGGTTTTCTCCTCACTCGTATAAACAGGCCAGTAGGTAGAGTGTCTATGATAAATTTCGCCTGTTTGTGAATAGTGCCTCGCAATGGACTGGGATCTTATCCAGGGTGTATTCCTGCCTCACTCCCAGTGTTCTTGGGATAGCTCTCGGATCCACCGTGACCCTGACCAGGATAAAGTGGCTACACAAGCCTTGTAGCTCCAGTGCATAAGTAAAGAAGTAAACTGCAGGGACCAAATGTGTCTTGAGTAAGGGGTAAGTGGAAATGGTGTAAGTTTGATTGTTTTTTTCAAAAGGTTCCACTTCATTTCACGCCTGAGGAAAATCTGTTGCAATCAGTGTGTCCAAGATGCTAAATTCGCATGAGCGTTAACATGTGTAGGGCTACTGACTCACCCACGACAGTCAGCAACATGTTATCCAGTAGCAGAGCCACACACACGACCACCAGCACGAGGCACCGTGAGCCTCTGCTCTTCCTGATCCACTCCATAGGATTCAACAAAGCCATCGCCAAACCTGGTCACTGCACACACACACACACACACACATTTGTGCATTGTAAATGGCTGTCCATGTGTTTGAAGACGCATTCATTTGGTGTAATTTCAAAAGACTTGGTCCCATTCTGACACATCAGATATACACACTTTGCACCATGGCAGGTCGTAGTGTTTTATTACATGCTTTGTTCATGTGCAGAATTTCACGTACTCAATCAAACATGTCTGCGAAAAACATGATTAGGAGGGGGAAAAAATGAGTGTGTGAAAACACACCGAATTTTTACCTATTTGAAAGTGAGACACACAACACTGGGGCTCTGCACATTGTGATTAGCAAGCGAGTATCTTCAAGTCAAGAGGCTTTTATTGTCATTTCAACTAAATATAGCTGACGCAGTACACAGTGAAATGAGACAATGTTTCTCCAGAACCTTGGTGCTACATAAAACAACATCGTCTTGTAGTGTACCTTGCTGAAAATTGCATAATGTGCTAATAATCATAATAGGAGAAAGCCTTGGAGGATAGGTGGGTTAATTTAGCGTATAAGGTGTGCTCAGATAATTAAATTTTCACTTTCACAGATTTCAGTTTTCTAAATGTTAGAAATGGCTTACTGTCATTTGTTACTCACATTTGTAATACTATATGGTGATACTATAATATACACGTGTGTGTCAATGCAGTATGTTGCAATATAAAATATTTGTGTAATATTTGTGAAAAAAGCCAAAAAGGTGATGACCCACTTGGACCCACTTGATTGATCATTACAACTTTGTTCAAATTTGGAAGCTGTAACCATTTCACTTCCTCTACAGCATGCTGTCAATAGCAGAACAACTTTCACAACAAGCAAAGCCTTCAGAAACAACATTATCAGTATGGTCTTTATCAAGTACACATAAGACTTCCCATATTAGTCCAATTATTTTAGTCAAATTATTATGAGGATTAATTATTATCATTAGGAGTGATTCCACACTTTAGTACTCCCTGAGAAACATGTTTTCCCACAATTCCCACAATTCCCTAAGGAATGGTGCACATGATGACATCATGAGGGATAAAACCTCCTTGAACTTCTCAGGGAATGTTGAGAAGGACTGGCATTATGACGCCATAAAACGTTTTACACACTAGGACGTCTCATGAAGTATCACACATTATGACATCAACGGCTTGAAGAAACGGCGCGTTTTATGATATCACAAGTGACTGGATACACTGGAACGTTCTGAGGAGCACTGCACATAACGACAACGTGAGTGATTCCACACAAAGAATGTTCTGATGAAAACCGCGCAATACGACAACATAAGAGATGACAACATAAGAGATTACACATATTAGGATGTCCCGAGGAGTGTCGCTTATTATGACCTCTTGAATGGATCCACATGCTAGAACATAGAGGAACGTCATGAATTATGACGTCATGAATTATGACATCATGAGCGATCCGTACCCTGGATGTTTCTGAGGAACGTTGTGTATTACCTTTATCTCATTATCTGTTAATGTGCATTAATTGTCGCGCACGCTATCACACACTTGTCAGGGAACATTGTGAATCATGACGTCACACGTGAGTCACAGTATGGCATCACAGGTGACTCCACACACTAGGATGTCGCAAGTTACATTTTGTATTATAACAGCATGAGTGATTCCACACACTAGAATGTCCTACAGAATGCCGTGTATTATGGCATCACGTGCAATACCACATGCTAGAACGTTCTGAGGAGCAGGAGAGCACACAAGCCCATCAACTGTCTCACGTGAAGCACAATCCTGACATCATGTGTGAAAGATCGGTGACCAATGCGAGCTGAGCTGAACTGTTTTCCGTCATGTTTGTTTAGATATGAAGTCGATCACTGGTCAAGTGGTTTATTGTGGGTAAATCTTGTAGTGTGGGAGGTACAAATAAATAAATACATCCCACTTATTGCCTTCATAATAGATGTTAATGCATGCACAGTAATTAGCATGAAATACTGACCAGGAGGAAACACCCAGGTAAAACAGCCCAGGACGTCTCTCCTGACACTCAACGTTAACATCCTTAACCACCATTGGTTTGGCCCTTGAGCAAGACCATTAACCCCCTAACTAAAGAAATGGTACATTCTGTGAGCGTCTGCTCGGCTTCAGCTTGAGAGCAATATGAAATTAAACTAAAGCTGATCTTAATGTCTCTCATCACACTCCAGCTTCCACACACACACGCACACACACACACACACACACACGCACATACACACACTCAGGTAAACAGTGATAAGATGATCTTTAAGTTGTCTAATCAGCATCCATTCACAAAGACCAGAAACCGCGCAAGGGCGGCAAGTTCAACATTAATTACGTCCTGATTCAGACGCCACACTCAGCAAACACTCCTCACACTCCACACACTCATCACGAAGGAACAGTGTGTTCACAAAACAACCCAACTGTTGATCTTAATTAAAGCATGATTAACAAAGTACAATTTCAGTTTGCTAATTGAAATATGTGATGTCTGTAAAATCCAGATTCCTGTGTATGGAAGTTTATATTGTCTGCTTTATCCTGGGACTAGATCCGAGATAAAATAAATAAATAATATAAATAAGTAGAGCGCATGATCCACGTAACAAATGAGATATGTTAGCCTATGACTGTTTTATTATATTGAAACTGAAATTGATATTACCTGTAACATTTCACTTTTTGTTTTTAACGAAATTTAACAATCGCAGTAGAAATTAAGTTTACCATGTTTCATTTTTTTAAAATAAGAAATAGATGGTCAGATATATTTTCCTGCCATTTCAAAATTAATAACAGCAATTCATTCATTATTAATTCATTATTAATTAATATTATGTATTGGATATTATGTAGTGGAAATACAAGATCATAATAATAATAATACTAAAACTGGTCTTACCTTCTGTTGCATTGCCCCTCACTGTGTGTGTGTGTGTGTGTGTGTGTGTGTGTATATATATATATGTGTGTGTGTGTGTGTGTGTGTGTGTATATATGTGTGTGTGTGTGTGTGTGTGTGTGTGTGTGTCCAGGACAGGTGAGCTGTGTGCCAGGTCACTTATTGGACCCTACATGTGTGTTTGGCTCATTTTAAAAGACAGCCCTTACACAGAGACCTTATTAGGACGACACCCACCTACCCACCCACCCATTCACACACACACACACACACACACACACACACACACACACACACACACACACACACACACACACACACACACA
>CM074923.1:25032969-25035834 GCA_037576815.1 Pangasius larnaudii | reverse complement strand
CACCCCCCCCCACCACCCCCCCCCCCCCCCCCCCCCCACAAACATTTTTTTTTAAGTCAATCTCTCACACACACACACACACACACACACACACACACACACACAATCACACACACACAATCACACACCAGGCCAAGGGGAATCCAGCCAGTGCTTGATGTGGAGAATTTTCTCGTCCTTAGAGCGAGTGTACGCTTCCTCACAGATCTTGTCATATTTGGCAATCTCCTCCTGCAAACACACACACACACACACACACACACACACTTATTCTCCACCTGAAAACCGCCACTTTAATCCACAAGGAATACATAATATGGACCAGATCTTACGTGAAATGTTGTCGTCGCCGTCGGTGTGTGTGTGTGTGTGTGTGTGTGTGTGTCCTGACCTCATACTCCTGGCGTGTGACAACTCCCTCAGCGATGAGTTTCTCAGCGTACTTCAGCAGCACCGGCTTCTGTTTCCTGATTTGCTTGTACATCAGCGGCTGTGTGAACATGGGCTCGTCCATCTCGTTATGGCCGTTACGCCGATAACACACCTAGAGGGACAGAGGAGACACACACACACACACACACATCTAACACACCGGATCTAACACACACAGTCATTTCAGGATGACGCAACCATGGAAACACACTCACCAGGTCAACCACGACGTCTTTGTGGAAGGTGGCTCTCCATTCGGCGGCGACGTTGCACACGTACATGACGGCCTCCGGGTCGTCTGCGTTAACGTGGAAGATCGGAGCGTTCACCACGCGTGCTACATCAGTGGGGTACGGAGAGGAGCGGGCCATGCGGGGATCAGTGGTGAAGCCAATCTTAGACCCACACACACACACACACACACACACACACACACACACACAGGGAGGGAGAGAGAGAGAGAGAGAGAGAGAGAAATCATTTTCTGTGCACAGGATTATTTGTTTATAAGCGTGTGAGCAAATCGTAAACATGTGAGAAGTAAAGGTGTGTGTGTGTGTGTGTGTGTGTGTGTGTGTGTATAAACCACAGTACAATACAATAGTCATGTTGCATTAGAAGACAAACGTTTAAATTGTTTAATGTGCATATAAATAACACTGAAATAGAGGAAAATTTGTAGAAATCTTATGTTTAACATTTTAATACTGCTGAATATTGAAAACAGTAGAAAATGAAAAAAAAAAAAAAAGTTTGTTAAAAACGGTTGTTATTCAAATGTTTTAAAAAGATATCACAATACCTGTAATATCTCATAAGAGTATAAAGAGAGAGTATAAATTTATGACAATTGATATTACAGCATCGATATTATCTCGTCATATTTCACACAGCCTTAATGAAGTGTGTGTGAGAGAATTTGCGCTTTTGAAATGGAGAAGAGAACAAGATACACATCTATTTGGTTAAAAAGTGTGAGAGGAAGCTAACAGGTTGCTGTTTATTCGTTTATTCAGACAATTTAAAAGGCGGAAATGAAAAATAAATAAATAAATAAATAATCAGGAATAAACATTTTTCCCAGTATCAGATTTGAGCAAAAAAAATAAATAAAAATGTTGGAACAGATATCGGAGAAAACATCAGATACAAGATCATTGGATAGATTTTGTTACAATTATACTTTACACTTTATTTATTATTTTTACAGTGCGAGTGATTTGTTTGGGAAACTTCAGTGCTTTAGTTTATAAAAAAAAAAAAATTTAAGCTTTATTATTTTTACAATTTTATTTTGTTAAAAATCAGTAATGGGAAAAGAAAAAAAGGGGCATTGTGCCACCTCTACGTCTGATTGTAAAAGACAACTGAGAAAGTGTGAGAATCATCTCACACACACTGAACGTGTGAAACTGTTTGAACACAGCATGTGTGTGTGTGCGAGTGTGTGTGTGTGTGTGTGTGTGTGCGAGTGTGTGTGTGTGTGTGTGTGTGTGTGTGTGTGTGTGCGAGTGTGTGTACCTGGTTGTTGACGACCACGTGCACTGTGCCGTGTGTAGTGTAAGACGGCAGGTCGCTCAGATGGAAGGTTTCGTAGACGATGCCCTGGCCGGCGAACGCGGCATCGCCGTGGAGCAGAATGGACATCACCTGAACGTGCGCGCGCACACACACACACACACACACACACACACACACACACACACACACACACACACACACACACACAGAGAAACCTGTATTGAAATACAGATCTTTTCATCTCTTCTCTACCTCAGAAATATTATAAAATACTACATAAGCATACTAAGCTAAGATTTTAGCACATACACACACAATAGGTGTGTGAATAGTGTGTGAGAGTGTGTGTGTGTGTTGCTGACCCGGTTGCCCTCGGTGTCTCCGCAGTAAAACTGCTCGGCCTTGGTTTTGCCCTGTACGACCGGGTTGACGGCTTCCAGGTGAGACGGGTTAGCCACCAGCGACAGAGTGATGTTCCTGTCTGTCACGCGGTTTATCCTCCTGTGGTACATTCCCAAGTGGTACTTCACATCTCCTGAGCCCTGTAACTCACACAAGCGCACACACACACACACACACACACACACACACACACACACACACACACACACACACACACACACACACACACACACGCACTCAGTATGTGCCATGGAAGAAATGAAACCCCCATGTGTCATGCTGTTTATAGCTCAGTTTAATGTTGTGTATCCTCTGTCCTGAAGATTAGTCCCACTGAATGAGTTGTTACTATAGAAACGATAACTTTTTAAAACGAGTGCATTGATATTAAACCTGCGATTTGCCTTGAGCTACAGTCAGACCTGCCATTAAAGAAAATCTTCTGACCAATCAGAATTGAAATGTAGATAGATAGTGGATTAGTCTACTCATTTTTTTTTTTATTTTACA
>CM074923.1:25010469-25027969 GCA_037576815.1 Pangasius larnaudii | reverse complement strand
TCAGCTACACGGAGCTTTGTTCATGCTTTCAGATTATGGTTCGCAGCACTGGGTCCTAAACTACTGGATGCAGGTCTACCCTCATAGCTCCTGTGCAGAATGTTCACACTATCATGCTACAAGCCACTTGTAGTTTGTTTCTTGTGGGTGTGGCCTGTCCAGTGTTGAATACCAATAGTAGCTATATATATATATAGCTTCTAAATCTCAGTAACTAAACAGGAATTAAATAACGCACTAAACAGCGTGAAAAATGGTTGTTTGATTTACATGCTATGAGCGTCATTCCAGATTTGTTGGCGCATCCGCAAAGCAAGCTGCCTTTAGCTAAACGCACACACACACCAGAGACGGCAACAATCTCTGTAGCTTTCTTCCGAGCTTTATTTTTTTCTTTAACTCGTCACTCTACGTTTATACGTTATAAATTATTCTTCCATTGTTCTGCGGCATAGCGAATTCGCATCGAATCAAGAAAACCTTCAGGTCACTTCGTCGCCGTTCTCCGTTTTGCGCACATACGCAGGAATTGAACCTGACTGCTTGCTAGTGTGAACGTGGGGTGGCGCTAAATATGCGCCTCGATACGATCGACTACATTTTGAGTTGAAACCGGTGCAAATTTGAGGGCTCTCATTCCTTTGCAGTGATTAGTTTGGCTAAAACTAAATCCGGAACCTGAAAGCCATTTCTTGCGTTTTCTGATCACGATTAAAAAGAAAAGGAGTGCTACAAAGGAAGAAGGATGCCACAAACCAAGCCTGACGCTGATACCTCCCGCTCAGCAGCAGCACACTCCAGCTCGCTGTTCTACAGCCAGTCAATCAATCAGGGGACAGAGGAGTCACTGTGTGGAGCTACTTCTCATTCAATGGGGCTTATAAAGAGACTACATTAATCACTCCTCGGGGTGACTACAGGGACCAGAGAGGCTCGATTGTCAAGCTGGGGTCAAGTGAAAACATCCGGAGAGCTGATACTGCATGTCATTTTATTATATGAACAAAATAACTATAGCTTGTTCGTAGTTCGCAGTTGTTAGTATTTGTTGTATTGTATTTTGTTTCCAGATGTTTTCACTTGACGACTAAATCTAGGGAGCGCTACCAAGTGTGTGACCAACCTACACCCTGCAAACCAAACCGAGAACAAAAGAAGCATCGGAATGAAAGATAGAGAGATAGAGAAAGGGAAAAAAGCAGACAGTGTTGCTTGTCCTTGAGGCCTACCTCCGACGGTTAGAACACTTAGTCGATCCTTGAAATGTGTAAGGTCTGGAGAAGCAGTGACAGGAAAGAAACATCCGGAAGATGTTAATGACCACAATGATGAGACAACAGTAAATTACTGTATTTTCCAGACAGCATGCTGAAGTGAAACCCCAGTTGCACTACCAAAAAAAAAAAAAAAGGCCTTAACATGTGAGATGCTCTGGAAATAGTTTCATGTTTTCCCCCGTTAGCTTCCCTGATTTAGTGTCGCAATGCACACTAATGCAAAAATTATAACCTAACACCATGATGCATCGCCGTACAAGTTCAGGCGCCTGCTACAGGTCTAGAGGTCTTCAAGTCTGGAAAATACGGTAGCCCAAATATTGCCAGAGGTCTGGTAATACTGGCACTGATAAATAACACACACACACACAGACATACAAACAATACCGATGAAGTGCATGAAAAAGCCCAATTTCAGCAACAGCACCTATCCATGATTGAGCTTTTAATCTAATTCGAATGAACAAATACGACCATCACCACACCCGTCTACTTCTACAGATCATAAGCGAAGCTTGCCAAAAAAAAAAAAAAAAGCCTACACAAACACAAGCTCCTACAAAACAAAACAAAACAAAAAAAAAAACGAGGCCTCAAGCCCTGCCGCAGCACAGAACCCGCTCAACCCTGAGCTCGGATTTAACCACGGAATTCCCTCGGTCCTGCTCTAAACGGATTCGGTGTGCGGAAAGACATGCAGCACTGGCACATGCTGTCAGTGTGCTCACACGACGAATGTGCGGTTAATCAGTTATACAACGTTCAACACGTATAATGCCTTCGTGGACACTTCAGGACGTCTTTGAGGGTTCTTTTGTTTTAAAAAAAAAACCTAATTCCTGATCATGAAAGCCTGAACCATACCTAGTGGCCAAATCTCTTTACCGCTTTGACTAACAGTCGTTTGTGATCAGGCTGTTAAAGGTGCGGTGTGCAACATTTAAAAAAAATGTTTCTCGATTTGTAGTAAAATCAAACGACTTCAAAATGCGACTGCCACACAGTGGATCGTAATGGTTTTACCGCATTTTTGATATTGCGTTTTGTCAATATTGTCATTTCCTCAGGCTCCGAATGCAGCGATGCTGGTTTAAAGGTGCGGTCTGTCATTTTTAAAAAAAAGTAATCCTATAAAAAGATACCACCGCAAAACTGAGATTCAAAAACGGTGCCTTGTAACAGAGATCTGGTATGTTGCTTCATTTCATTACATTACATTCTTTTTACTTTGTAAAAAATAATAATAATAATAATAATAATAATAATAACAACAATAATAATAAAATAAGAAAAGAAAATGCATCTTTCAATTTAGCTAACGTATCTTAGCCTGACAGGCTCCAAGTGCAACATGCTAGCTACGTGCACTGCTTGTGAACTAACCCTGATTATAAACTAGCTGCTAGCATGTAATTGAGAGTCAATCAATTTTAATTGTACTGTAATTACACTAAACGTGATGCGGCTACTTAGGTGCCATTTCTGGATAAAATGCTGCCCAATCAATTTTTTTAATACATTTTTTTTTTAAATCTTGATAACACTAATAATGAAAATTTGCTGTCAGCACACGTCTGCTGGGTGTTAAAGTGTCCACACTCCAGTGCAAGTGCGATGTAAAGCAAGTTCCTGCCAACGTGCCCTTTATGCAAACACTCGCTGCCAAACAGGATCTTGTACTCTGCCTACAGGCTCGAATATATTAGAATAGAGGGAGTACAGGAAGCAGGACGTTTTTACCTGTTGTACCTCTGATACAGAGGTCAGGGTTCTCTTACACGTCGAAGCTGGAATTTGGACACCTTCGACGCCTGGTGACTGATTGCCACCAGGTGCCTGGAAGCCATACCTATTCCACCCGAATCAACGTTTAGCAAATGGCTGCAAGTGTATGAGGCTTGTGCGGGTGTCATTAGCAGATTATTCCAGTTATCAGGATCAGTACTGGTTACAAAGGACATGAGCGCTGTGTCCGAAATATTCCCTTAATCATTAACGCCATGTAGAACACTACTGCGGGGAACGGAACGGACGCCTTTACTGTCTCGCAACGCAACGTACAAATGTCTCCTTCTCAGACGTTGCCGTAGTAACTCGTACCAGATTTTGAGACATCTGAAAGGACGTTCTCATAGTAACTCCTGACAACGCAGTGCATTTTGGGTATTCCGTGCCCTCTAGGGTACACTACTTGTACACCACCTATCGCGGGGCATTATGGGATTGAAATAGAGCACTGGGTGTATTTGACTGCTTCCAGACGGCACTGCAAAGTCTCACATCTTGAAAATAGTCCACTACGTAGTGAACAAGGCATAGTTTCGGACACAGCCAAGGTGTGTTATTTAGGAAGTGCAAATATGTTGTTAGCATAAGTATGTAAGAGGACGATGATACCCAGTGAAGCTGCTTTCACACTTTGCGGAAAAAAGCCGTCTTTATCGCACTCCAAATCCACGCAGTTATTCTTAATTATACCGCAATGTGCTTCATATTCGTTCGCTAACGAGGCTAACTTTATGTGCTGTCCTACATGTTGGTTTTCATTCCTTACCCCTTAACTTACAATCTGATTGGTTGAGATGTAAAGAAAAGGCGCTTGACATCTCATGGTGGTTTTCTCAAGCGCTGTTGCAACCAAAAAAAAGAAGCTTCCTGAAGTAATATATGTAAAACAAGTGCTGGTGGTTGAAGAAAAAAAAAAAAAAAGTACCAAGTGTGAAAGCAGCCTAGACTGCTAATCTTAAATGTTTGTCTCTTGGGCCAATTCTCGAGTCAGTAGCAGCCTCGCTAACGACAAACCCTCACAGAGTCAACGCTGGACTAACTGGTATCACTCCACACGTGTCCCCAGTCAAGAGTCTTCATACAAAGAAAGAGGAGTGCGTCCTGTGTCTTGACGCAGCTTGGAGAAAGAAACTGTGCAGGCAAAGTGTAACAGGGACGAAGAGAAGTGTGCAGTGCGCAAGTCAGAGGCTGCCGTTTTAAAAAGAGAAGGCCAAGCTTGGCAGACCCTCCAGAGCGAAAACAGCTTTGCTTTATTTCTAGTCTCGTCTGCATTGAGCGGGGCTGTAACACTCCAGAGCAGGACGGCGGATTCGTTTAGGGACGTGCAGCCGAGCCCGACCTTTGCGTCACTGCCAGCCGTCCTGGAACGGAGGTTTACATCCCCCGCTCGGTGCTTAATGACGAGCCGGTACAACACGCTTCATAACTCCTCACCGAGTTTATCCGAAGACGTAATAATGTCGGTGGGGACGCAAGAGTCCAGATCGGCATCCATAATCCCCAGAGGGTCCAGCTGAGTGACATGGTGACCCCGGATCTACAGGAGACAATGCAGCCGCCGGGGAGGGGGAAAAAGAAACGGGGTGGGGGCAAAGAATGCGAGAGCACCCACGATGGGAGAGGATGAAGATAGAAGTGCGAGTGAGGATGGAGTGGTGAAAGATGGAAAGAAAAGAAAGACAGATAAAAGGAGAGAAAGCGAGAGAAAGAGGAAAGGGCCGGGATGGGGTGGGATTCAGGAAGGGGGAGGGGGGGTGGGGGGGAGGGTGGAGGACAAAGCGACAATAACACAAAACAGGCTCATTAATGTTGTTCTGCAGAGCTGTGGAGGGGACAGAAAACATTTCTCACCAACATGCTGGTACCCAGTAGCTACTGGGGCTTCGTCAAAATTTACACAACTGATGCCGAGCGGGTCGAGGTTGGCATTATGATGCCCCATGACCTGGAAACAAGGCAACAGCAGTCACAAGAGACCGTGACACACACTCACCATGCAGAGTCGGGGGCAAATCCCAACACGGTCTTCACCTTAAGCATAAAAACGCTATAAAAACAGTGTATACCTTTATATACCAGGGCTGTCAGAACAAACGGCATAGTAAAGACACGACGGAAATCTTCATATTTATCATATTTAACAATCCGCGTTCAAGTGTTTAAGATTCGATCCTGAGGTGCGGATATCGCCAACTAGAAAATCCTAGAGTAAAAAGTCTACCACTAAA
The DNA here is from genome assembly GCA_037576815.1 of Pangasius larnaudii. Lineage (NCBI taxonomy): Eukaryota > Metazoa > Chordata > Actinopteri > Siluriformes > Pangasiidae > Pangasius > Pangasius larnaudii. The sequence continues at coordinate 25,022,676 of CM074923.1, read as the reverse complement.
ACCCCTTTATGAATGTCAGTGGGCGAGAAACAGCCCGTTTTTGTTTTTTTCTCTCCAAGAAACGAAGAAAACAGAGCCAAAAGTCGGGTATTTGCACTGTTACTTGCACAACTCCTCCTCTTTCTGCATGGAGGGATTCTCTAAAACCTAAACGCTGCTAAATCAGCAGTATTTTCCACACATGTACGGTCACGTCTATTTTTTATACAAATCTATTCACTGTTATTTGTATCATCTTCAGTCAAGTGGGGGCAAAAATTTCCAATAACGTGACCAATAAAGGTTTTATCTCATCTTAGTAATAAGCAACGCCTTCATTTTTTAACTCCGCCCACTTCGTTTCGATTGGGCCAAAGGTCCGAGGCTGGTGAATTCACAGGTTAAATTTGACCTGGAGTAAAAAAAGTAAAGCAAATGGTAGCCTTTTTACGACCCACGTCCTTTCCCCTTCAGTGACGCGCTTCATCTGATGGACGTTTTTCTCATCAGGTTTGGTCTGATCGCTGTTCTAGATGAACAAGCAGAACAGAGTAGCTTTCAGGTAGCAGTTGTAAAATGTTATAAAAAGTAAAATGTTGGTACGTCTGTTACGGCGCTAGGGCTGGGCGACAGGACGATTGTAATATCGATATTGTGCTAAATTATGTCACAATACACTTCTCTGAGAAAATTGTGAATAATTCGATATCTTTTTCTTTTTTTTTTTCAGAAAATTCGGAATCTTCAGTAATCTTCACAAAATGACTGGAGCAAACTGAACCTTTAAAACTAAACATTTTCACACAATTTTTGTCCTTTTCATTGTTGAACAATTTTATTATCTTTCTTTTTTTTTTTTTTATAAAGCTATTACATATAATCATTCTCAATTTCAATTTTATTCACAGCTTTTTTTTTTTTTTAAACGAAAAACCTCTTTAAACTGAAAAAATTCCAGCAACAGATTTTGCTGGAATTTTCTTAACAATCATATGTATATATATATATATCATACATACTGTCCTATCACTGAGCACCAAACGACACACATTGCCATGGCAACTGCCAGAAATCGTCTCACTTAATGGTAAAATACGAATCTTTGAGTGAAGCTACGGCTCGAACGGACGACTTTATAGTGAATAATATAAGGAATGCAGCTGTAAAAGAAAAGACAGCCCTAGTATATACACTCCTAAAAAAGCAGGAATTTATAGCAGACTTACCTTCTCTTAGTTTTAAGACGGACGAGATTTAGACATGAACATAGATTTGCACTCTTTGTTAAAGAACACGTATGAAAAGAGATGTAGAAAGAGCAGTAAAATTGTAATCCGAAAACAGACTCGAGAACAGTAGCAACATACGGAGCTCCGCGTGACCTAACAGTTCAGTTCGGATTTAAAAAAAAAGAAGGCGTGTTAATCAAATCAGATTAATCAACTTATCACACATGAGCCCTGTGCAGACATTTTCCATGCAGTCCTTGAGTACATCAAGAACAAAAATAGGTGTGCGTATATACGGGGTTTTACGGTCACCACCAGGCAAAAAAAGAAATAAATAAATCTGCAGTCACGATATTCCTTTTAAACTGTGACATTTATTTAAGGTGTTTATCACGTGACTCACTGTCTCTTTGGCTAAATAAATCAATAAATACTTTGGGATACATGTTGAAAATGCATTTAAAAACGTATAAAATTATCATTTCTAGACTACAGTGATGTAATATATAAGCCTTCTCAAGTGTGATATTACTCATACAGTCATAATTTATACATAACCAAACCGTAAAAATCCCATTCGGGGTTTTTTTTCTTTTTCAGTACTCCAATGAAGTACGTAAAGTAATTTGCCTGATTTTTAACAGACAGAATTTTGGAAAATTTATTTCTCCAAAGTCCAATGATGTTAAACATTTTTAAGCATTAAAAAAAAAAAAAAAAAGAAAAAAAAAAAAAAAAAAAGACAAAAACAAGGCTCATGCTTCTGATTGGTGGGATCGGTGGGACTGGACGTACCTGATAAGCTCTGATGAGCGACTGCACAGCCAGATGGTCCTCCACCAACTTCTCCACGTTGGGCTGAGCACCAACCAGAGACTGGGCCTGCGTCAGCTCGGCCAGGCTCATGCCCAGCGGAGGAGGACTCTGGTAGGCGGTGCCCGGGGGAGCCCCAGCATTAGCGTTCCTGAAGAAAATGTCCCAAGACTGGAAAGATGGCACGGTGAAAGAGAAAGAGAGAGAGAGAGAGAGAGAGAGAGAGAGAGAAGCACAGAAGGAGAGGGAGGAGAAGAAAGGATTTAGGACCATGGAGATTCCACATTCATCTTTGTAATTATGTACTTTAAAATGTGATGTTAACTTAAGTAACTAGATAGATAGATAGATAGATAGATAGATAGATAGATACATAGATAGGAAGACAAAGCCGCTTTACAAAGCGTGGATGTTTTAGAAGTACTGGACATTCACAATGCTGAAAGACTTAATATTCACTACAGACGTTCTAGTTAAGTCCAGCGCTGACACGCATGGTTTTTTTTTTTTTTGCTCCTTGGATATTTTATTTCGCTCATTAAAAGCGTGGAAACTAGATGATGAATTGGATCAGGCAGGTTAGAAGGGAAAAATTCATTACGCAGCAACCTCAGAGCAAACGTGAATAAAATTTGCCTGATGAAGAGCCAATGCATTCGGACAGGAAAGGACGCTAGGCACGAAGGTGGAATCGACTTTTCATAGCGGTTAACCGTGAGGTTAAATTTAACCTCGCAAATGTGCGAACCTTAGATTCAGCATAAACACGACGACACGAGTACAGTACAGAAATTAACCAGGTGCATAATAAAATAACACCCCATGCTCTGGCTTTAACCAGCACTCGCTCATACATCAAACTAAACACTGCGCAAGCGCACTGATAACTGATGACATTATACTTCTTATAAAAAAAAAAAAAAAAAAGCTAGCCAAATAATAATAATGGACATGAGATGTTCGGAGTAATCAACAGTAGAAAATGGAGCTGTAAACTAGGAACGCAGCTGATGAGATCTGGTTTCTATATGACTGAAGACACTTTTTCAACCATCTCTGGAATATTTTATTAAACGTGCTTCCTAAAATGTGTACCTAAAAAACAGTAAAACATGCTCATAAAATGTGCTGCCTAAAAAAAAAAAGACCCAGTGCTGCCTAAAAAAATAAAAAATATATAAAAACAGTGCTGGCAGAAAAAAATAAATAAATTAAAAAAAAAAGACCCAGTGCTGCCTAAAAAAATTAAAAAATAAAAAAAGACCCAGTGCTGCCTAAAAAAAATAAATAAATAAAAAAAAAGACCCAGTGCTGCCTAAAAAAAATAAAAAAATAAAAAAAAGACCCAGTGCTGCCTAAAAAAAAAATAGAAAAAATAAAAAAAGACCCAGTGCTGCCTAAAAAAAATAAAAAAATAAAAAAAGACCCAGTGCTGCCTAAAAAAAATAAAAAAATTAAAAAAAGACCCAGTGCTGCCTAAAAAAAATAAAAAAAGACCCAGTGCTGCCTAAAAAAAAAAAATTTTAAAAATAAAATAAATAAATAAATAGAAATTAGAAATAAAACAAACACAACACAGGGCTGCCTATAAAAGACCAAAACGGTGCTGCCTACTAAACCTGTCCTTAGTGGTGTGGCACTTGTACTTTGCAGTTAAAGGGGTCACTGTCGTATACCACGGGGAATATACATGGTCATACACGTCGGCCGTGTGAGGACGCTGAAAAACACGTCCATATGACGCCCTGAAGTGTAAAAACTGCAGATAAAGAGCCGACGGTGATCCACAAGGTCACTGTTCCACTACGTCCTCCTCCTGTGGCTGAAAGGAAACGAGCACGACGTCTCGCGTCATCTCCGCCGCCCGCCTCACGCGCAGCTCACGTTAGACATTCACGCTGAAATATTAATGCGTGCATTCAGACGCGTGTACAGTTACACTGCAGGACGTTTGTGCTTTTTTTTTAGAACCCGGACCTCCGTTAAATAAACTCATCCAAGCCACACAGGGACTTTTTGATTTGATTTGATTTGATTTGATTTGATTGAGGCACAGCACTAACAAAGCAGAGGCAGAGTGAGACCCTGCAACAGTAATTAGTGAAGCGCGTCCAGGTCCTCTGGCGTTCTGTAACGCGACACCGACGGGGTTTATAGTACAATAAAGTACAGTGCTACAGTAACACACCTCTCAGGATCACAGGCACAGTGTGACCTTTTTATCACCGCTGACAACATGATCTATATTTTATACGTTTAAACCTCATTATATATTACACACTCCTGTTAACCCATATGAGGATGGGTTCTCTGTTGAGTCTGGTTCCTCTCAAGGTTTCTTCCTATCTCCATCTCAGGGAGTGTGCTCATCAGACACACACTCTCACACTTCATCTTACTTTTGTTTGTGTAAAGCTGCTTTGAGACAATGACATTGTAAAAAAAGTGCTATACAAATAAAAATTGAATTGAATTGAATTGAATTATATATTAACCTGGACTCGCGATTGCTAGAACTGTTTATATAAATATAAATCATATCAGAGATATATAAACGACAGATTTGTAATGGATATGCAACAGGGCTGGGGCGATATGATAGAATATCAATATCGCAATGAATTATGTCACAGTACACTTTGCTGAGAAATACATTTATTAAAACATTTTTTTTCAGGTTTTAATTTTTTCTTAGTTTCAGCACTAAATTTTTTTCTAAATAATTTTTTATTTATTTATTTATTTATTTATTTATTTTTTTTTTTACTGTTTTTTTTTACCCCCCCCTTTTGAAAATAATACTCTCCGGCAAATATACTACAGAGTACAGCTCCATACAGATTTCCTGGTTTCTGTATGGAAGAAAAAAAATTAAATAAATACAATACATTAATTAATTAATACGATAAAAATAAAACGTATGTACTTTATGTAGTTTGGACCTAGCGATCAAGGACAAAATATAAGAAATCAAATAAGAATATCAAAGTATATTTCAAAAACGTGACCAAATACTATTTTAACAGGATCGTTATAATCGTTATAAACGCTTGTTTGGAATAATAAGGGATGAAAAGGGAAGACTTGGATGGTGAGTTTTCGCTCCTGTTGATTTGGTCATCATTAGTTAAGCTTCAACGCTAGTACAATGTCGAGAGCTGAGCACTCTGTTATAATATATATATATATATATATATATATATATATATATATATATATATATAAAAGAAAAAGAAAGATTTCCCTCAGCTTGAGTGCGTTCCTTCACTGTCAACTGTTCCAAGCGGATTTGGATAAAACCATCCGGCAAATAAATACGACGACGCAACAGAAGGAAAGAATTAAACAGCACTTGTCTTCTCACAGAGCTGAACGCTAAACCCCGATCGCCTCTGCTCTAGCGCGTGCAGTGCGCGGTGCTCGTGCGTACGAGCGGAGCAACGAGCGATTTAAAACCATCATCCAGCCCATTTGCTCATTTCAGCTCGAGCCATTCGCTGTGAACCGCGTCGCAGGACCGTTTAGCCGATGAAGCGTGCGGCGGCGAGGAAACGGCGCGGCTCATTTACGCCGAACTAGACGCTCCTCTGCACGTAAAGGGCTGAGCGATGCGACCAAAAACATCACATCACGGTTCCTGGAGGAATTGTTACGATACACGATATGCATCAAAAATACAGATTTGCTAACAAATTCCCAAGCAAATTTCAAATAAATAAATAAATAAATAAATAAATAAATAAACCTTGTTTGATACTTTAAAAAACTTTTGTTTCAGGCTTAAATTTCACTCCCTCTTTTTAAAACAACTTTTTTTTTTTTAAAGCAGATTGCTACATATAAAGGAAATCTAACACACATGAAAGAAGTCTGATGTTGAGAAACTGCGGTGTGTACATTATCACTATTATAAGTCCAAAAAAAAAAAAACCCAAAAAGCATTAAAATTATAAACCGCAATAGTTTAGAATAATGATAATCCTGGGGCAACAAAATTCTAACTATTTATTTAATAAATAAATAAATATTTACCTGATTTCATTTGATCGACATAGTTACAGCAGGCAACTCGTAGGCTAGCTGTGTTTATATTTAAGTATTTATTTAATGTTTAGTTACTTTTAATGATGTGTTCACCACACAAACCTAATCAACTAGTAATTATTTTATATCTCTTTATATTTATGATTAAAACTCGGTCGTACGGATGCATGTGACGGTCCGTGCAGGTGATGGAAATGTACCAGATTTATATTTTTTTTTTAAATGCTTTCGTTACACATGTAAGAAATGTCAGTCGACTGGTTTAGCGAGACCTGCGGGAAACGGCAGCCTGGAACATCGTCAGCGAGCTGTTAGTTTACCCGACACAGCGCTGCACAGCTAGCAGGCTAAAGGGAGGCGGTCCAGCTATCTTCAGTGAGCCGTCGGTTCATCTCACACCAGTGTGCTGCTGCGTATCTGTTAATGTCACGTGACGCGAGTGTTGAGTACAGCGCGTTTGCGTTTGCTTAAAACAGGTCGCGGAAGCGGGAGAACTCTTGCTCACTATTGTGAAGCAGAAGTGCAGAAATCGGTTCCTCTAACATGAACAAAATTGTTCAAAACACGCTCTGTCCTAAACTGGAAAATATTTCTCAAGCGAAATTCTCGCTGCTTGCTCAGACACGCTGGAGGTGCGACTAGCTTCGGATCCAGAACTTCTGGCACGGTTTATGGGGCAAACCAGAAATCATAAGATATTACAATTTCCTGAAGTAAAGGTATATGATCAGGCGTTTGCCTTACTGTAGCTTAGCAGCTATTACCACCTGATCGAGTTCATTACTCCAGTGGTTCTCATCCCTTTCGTACTCAACTTTAACCTAAAAAAAAAAAAAAACCCTGTCCTTCTGGACTCACCCTAAATCACCGCAGCGCATGGACGCGACTGCACTCTGATTGTTTAATCTGCTATCGCCGTAAACGCATCACGTAGCTACATCTGCTGCTGCTCATAACGTGTTCCTGAACCTAACACACACGGCAGCTATCACACACACAGCTAAACCAAACAGTTGCCCGGTTTTGGGCTGAACAGCACTGCACACTGTCGCGTTTCCTCACAGCGACTGTTTCTCTTTCATTTATAACTACAACAATGTGATAAACACTGAGTGTCAAAGAGATTCACCAGAAAAGTCATCCTGAAAATTTTTTTTAAACTATAGATACACACAAGGATGTGCAAAATACTTCTGTGCAAAGAATTTGTAATAAATTTACTAATTAAATTTACGGCTTGTGTGTTTTTAATTTTTTTTTTTAAAAGGCTGTCGTGATATTTTGATATTTTGAGACGTATGAAGCTTATAGAGATTAGGAGTGGGGCGATATGACCAAAATATCACATCACGATACTCGAAGACGTTTCTATGAGACATGCATCAGGTTTGCCGACGAAAAAAGATAAAAAATAAATTAACACTGGAAAAAAAAAAACGGAAAAATAAATAAAATAAACAGTTTTGAAGATTTAAAACAATATAAACCTTTCACATTAGATCAACTGCTTCCAGTCAGAGTTTACGTTTTTTTTTTTTTTTTTTAAATTATAAAATGTTACAAAAAAGACATCCTGATATCCCAGAAAAACATATAGTGAAATAATTGATGATATTGATATTGAATGGCGGCGCTGCGCAGGGCAACAGAGACGTCGGGTAGTGAAAGCCCTCGTCGGCAGCTCGTCCTCTTCCTCTTACCTTGTGCACGCTCTTGGGGTTCTCCAGCCAGGCGTAGTACATCTCCTCCACATAGTTCGAGCTCGTGCCGTTCAGAAACGGCTCGGCGGCCACCGGCGCGGTGTAGCGCCTGATTGGCTGAAACGTCCTGAGTGTGGCCGCGGGCCTCTGCTGTGTGAGGGTCTTAGCAGTCTGTGAGGCCGTGATCGGCCGAAGCCGCGCCGCACAAGTCCTTAAGCGGTGCATCGCAGTCTTATAAAAGAGACAGAGAGAGAGAGAGGGAGCTCTCACGCTCAAACACAACCGCACGTTCCGGGTGTTCCTGCTACCAGCACAGAGAAGAACAACACGTCACCTCCCGAGTCCCCACACGGAAGATGAGCCTCTTTCGGACGTCCCAGAGACAGATTCCTCTTTCCAGGTCCACGGGATAACAGTGAGATCTGCCAGAATCTCTTTCGCAGCCTGAAAAAGATCAAATAAATACAATCAATTTAAAAAAAATAAACCAATTAAAAATAAAAGAGTAGGAGGAGCAAATTTCTTATGAATTACTGATAGATTAAAGCTGCAGTCTGTAACTTTAAGAAGTGTTTTAAGAACTTTAAGAAGAATTACATCATTTTAAAGGTATCGTTAAAAGAAACTTGTTCTCGATATTGGGAGTTTTTCCTTTATTTCAAACTTCTTTGAACTTTTCCGGACCAGAAACGAGCCGGCACGGAGAGCGCCGCGCAGTGACGTATTCCCCAAGTCACACGGCTCTGTTTCAGGCTTTGCAGGCAGGGCGATTAAATCATGGCATGATGATGATGATGATGATGATTGTGTTTTTTTTTTTACTGCCCCACATGAAAATCAGCAACACACAAACTGCTCCTTTAATGAATCACGGCTAAAACAAGGACGTAGCTGTAGACACGTGAGACAGACATAAAGGGCAAAATGGCTTCCTGCGTAATCAGACAGAAGGTCGGAGAGCGGTACGAGTTCGACAGGTGGAGAGCAGCTGTATCTGGACTCCAGTCCAAGTTTCCACCCCAAAGTTGGTTGCTTTCCTAAATCAGCATGTCCCGAAGAGTCCACTTACACCACAGCAATTAGGTTTTTTTCTTTCATCTACTAAAGAACGCATACATTTTTTATCCATTTCCAGTTACTAATGCTTAATGGTGTAGGTTGCCGCTTGTCATGTGAATGAGAAACCTCAAGAGAGAACATCCTCCGCCGCGAAGACATCGAAAACCTCAAGTTACCGCTGACTGTTACAAAGCCCTGACACTGGAGACTCCTTCCATAAATGCTACATAAAATGTCTCCTTACAGAAAAATCAAAGGTTACAAGCCGGGCGTCCGCTGTACACATACACGTTAGGGATGTAACCTAACAGAAACCCGACCCAACAGATAAACGAGTACAAACACGGACACGAATAGGAGGCAAATTCTACTACTGACCAATCAGAGTCGAGCATCTAATAACGCTGTGGGAGGAGTTTGGATAAACGCATACACTATTTTTTTTTTTAATTTAAAGTAAAAAAAAAAAAAAAAAAAAAAAAAAAACTGTGCCATAAACGGACAGACTGACTTAAGACTAGTGTTTAAAATAAATAAATAAATTTAAAAAATAATAATAAAATTTTAAAAAAAAGTCTCGTAGCTGCAGAGCAACTAAAGCGGAAAACAGGACCCAATTGAGTAACTATGATTTTTCCTTTAAGCACACAACAAAGAGAATGTAAGATGGAAAGTAAACTGTGTATCCTAGTGACTGCGCTGTGTTCACACACACACACACACACACACACACACACACACACACACACACCCCTAACTTCTTATCTCTGTACATTAACTGTTAGACGTCATGAAGCGAAGAGTAGCATTATTGCTATTAGTGCATTATATTTACCAAGTCACGTGTTGAAAAAACACGGTTTCCACATATACTTCCTTTTTATGCTACACTTCCGCTGAAGAAACGTTGCACGTCTAAAAATTCTCACTGGTTAAATGACAAGAATGAGGGTGTTATATTAGTCAGTCTGACTCAACCGTATGGGAGCGACATCAGCTGAAATAGAGTCGCGTTAGCAAGAAAACTCAGCTGTAAAAGATTAACGCTATTAACACGCATCATTTTGTAAGGAGTCTCCAGCGTGAGTGTGCTCTAACAGTCATGTGTAAAACTCTTCATTTAAAAGTTTTCCTCTACGGGAAAGTCAGCAGAGAGAAATGAGAAAGACGCCAGATTTGATGTAACTTTTAACTTTCACACCCCGAGTGTTTCATCCGTACTCTGATCTCTAAGGAAACACCAATCCCAGTTTTTTTTTCTCCCCCTAATACAAAGCCGATATTAATTCTCTGAATACGGGTCAACTCAGTAGCCATACACTCTCAGAAATAAAGGAACCAAACCGTACTCGTCCTTTTCACTGGAGTGGATCTTTTCTTTCTTTGTTATACTTTTGTTTTGTTTTGTTTTTTAAATCTGGGGAAAAATGCACGTGATGCACTTTTAACTAACTTTTAGACTAAAGCTCTTTTAAAAAGTAGTCCTTAAGGTCCAGTGTATGAGCCTTACATTGCTTTTAAAGCTGAAACATACATCCTAAAGGTACAAAACATGTCTCCTTGATGGCATCTTTATTTCTGAGAAGGTACGGCGCTATGTAAAGTCGCGTGACCATGTCATCAGAGACACGACGTCTGATACGAAAGAGGGTCGGATCTGAAAATCTCTCGGACCTGTTGCGGTGTCAGATCTGATGACCTTCGCTCTCATTCCACATATAGCGCCTTAAGATCCTCAAACCAGTTGCGTTCAGCTGTTCCAGGCGATCGAGGCTTAGTCTTTAGATAGTCAACCCCACGACAGACATTTTTAGACGCTTTCAAAACTGATCTCTACAAAACAAATAAGGCTTTGAGGTCTATAGTATCCAGTGTGTAGGTTTTTCTCTTGTTCTCCTGGAAGCTTCTCATTTAGTGTCTTGTCTTTTATTTATTTTGTCAGGATGAGTGTTTTGCTTGGTTTTAAATGCACCATATAAACAAAAAGTGACTTTTTTGTTACACTATACATTCTTCATAAACTCCACTAAAACAAACTTGCATTCAGCACCATGTTTAATGCCATTTAAACCTACTAGAAAAGCTAAACTAAACGCTAAAACTCACTAAAAGTCGTTCATGAATCTTTCTGCTACCTTCTAAGTCAGTAATGTTGTAAAATTAATAACTAATAAAGCTTAAATATGTCTATGTGCTACTCTGTGACCGGTCCACACCTTCATGTTTTGACCTTGTATCCGCTCCACTGTAACGGTTAACTCTATACACCCGAATAAGGCAGCTCCGAGAGCGCTCATTGGTTACCTCAATATAAACCCCGCCCATCACGCACCTCGTCGAGTACGCTGAGTGGCTACAATTCTTGTCAATCACTTTGTCCTTTCACTAAACATGGGGGTCTCGGCGAAAATGCTAGTAACTCTGCTAAGCTAAGGCAACTCCCAGCGTTAACCGAGTCTGTGTGTGTTCCTAATGTTAAAGAGCTTCCTAAACTGTAACTAAATGCACAATTTAAAGGCGGAATGTTCTAAAAAGAATTAGTTAATCAGCATTTAAAAAAAAAAACAAAAAAAACAGACGACACTCGGGAACATGTGGCATATTTGCTAATAGCGATGTTATATACTATTGGGGCTGAATCCTAATTAACACTACATTCCCTACACAAGTGCACTTCATTACGCGTGAAATAACGGTATACGTAGTGCACTATATGTCCTATATGGTGCTATTTGGAACTGAGCCGTGGTAATGGAGTCGTGTAGCTAATACTAGTGGATTATTCAGGAGCATGTCAATGCACTTTGGAAACGGGAACTATTTCTTTTTAAAGAAGAAAGTGTACTAAACATGCATTGTGCGATTTATTTTGATATAAATAATCTACCAAGTCTCCAATGAAGAACGCGCTGTTCGGCGTGTAACCTGCTCGCTCTGTATTTTATTACAATTATTATTATATATATATATATATATTTTAAAAAATCATATAAACCACACCAGAAACACTACTTACTTGTGTCCGAGTTTCCGGTTATTTGCACACCCGAGTTTTAACTGTAATAAGATTAAAATCCCCCTCCGGCGTCCTGATGCCCTTTGCGTCGCTCCTGCTAGGAAAAAAAAAAATACACCCGAGTCCCGAGAACCGGAAGTTGAAATCTCGAGCCCGGTGACGCCACGTGCCGCCTGACGTCACTCCTTCACTTTCCCGCGATATGTTGCCTACGTCAGTCCCGCCAATATCTGACTAAACAAAACAAAAGATTCAGAGTATTAGAGGTATACAGGTAGATATAGGTATAAAATGTCAGAGTATTAGAGGTATACAGGTAGATATAGGTATAATGTCAGAGTATTAGAGGTATACAGGTAGATATAGG
>CM074923.1:24997631-25010369 GCA_037576815.1 Pangasius larnaudii | reverse complement strand
CAGAGTATTAGAGGTATACAGGTAGATATAGGTATAATGTCAGAGTATTAGAGGTATACAGGTAGATATAGGTATAATGTCAGAGTATTAGAGGTATACAGGTAGATATAGGTATAATGTCAGAGTATTAGAGACAAAACAATCTTGTTATTATGAGAAAAAGTTTGTTATTACAAGAAAAACAACTCGTGTTAACTCATGTTAGGAGCTTTATGTAGCTGGACCTTCTGAATCCAGCAGGAATCCAGCAGCTCAGGTTTAAAGGTGTAGTGTGATGTTATGTTTCTACTGTAGATCTGTAATAACTATTACATATTTCTTAAAGATAACTTTAAAAAACACAAAGTCGAAATAATACGAGAAAACAGTTATTATGATAAAACACTCGTTATAACGAGAAAAATATCCCATTATTATGAGAAAAAAAATCTCATTATTATGAAAAGGACATTTCCTGATTGAGAGGAAAATTCTTGTTATTACAAAAAAAATAAATAAATAAATAAAAAATCCAGTCACGACAAAAGTCATGTTATTATGAGAAAATGAGAAATGGCGTAGGTAAGGAATAAAACACGATGTAGCTGGACCTTCTGAATCCAGCAGCTCAGGGTTAAAGGTGCAGCGTGCAGCTGTGGTTCTACTGTACATCTGTAATAACTATGACATTTTCTTTATTAAAGATATCTTGAAAAAAACACAATAAAGTCAGAATTTTACTAAGCAACCAATCTGGGTGGAACTCAATGATTTCTAATTCGACTCACAGACAGCAGGAGGCTCTGAAATGACAAAACAAACCACACACACACACACATCCCAGGAGTTTGTATAGAAACATGATAGTAATATTTATTTCCGTATGCAACAGCGATACCAAAATCTTCAGCAACACATCACAAGCAACCCAAAGAGTCTTCGAGCTCGTTCTTGATTTGTGAAAAGTCTGGAATAATATCTTACACGTTCCCATCCGTGTACAGTAACAACAGAAGAGTTTGCATGGTTTTCTTTCTTTCTTTCTTTATTTTTTGGGATCAAAGTGCAACTTTGTACCTCATGTAGCGCTTAGAGGAGCTGGAAGAATCGGGAACACAGTGCAATCAGACTAATATGAAAAAGAAGAAAAGGAAAGTAAAGAAAAATCAATTCGGACGAGATATTAAATCATTCAGTCGTATCATTGCACCAACAGAGACGCTCAGTGTTATGGGAGACTGTATGGCACTTTGTCAGCTTTGCGCGCGTGCGCGCGCACACACACACACACACACACACACACACACACAGTCACACTGACGAATGCTTAACACACTTGTGTGTGTGTGATTTTAATATTGAGAGAATATTGCATTGTTGGATCTGAACAGGGTTTTGCACTAGCCCTTTAAAGATGAGTGAAATAAGGCTTTAGATTCGGAAATAAAACCCGGCGATATATTTTACACCACAATACAACCGTTTCTAATAAAAACGTTTTTTAAAAAGACATGAAAATAATCAAATTAGTGCTTTTAGAGGTTTATCTGCTCTGAGAGACAGCCGATTTAAAACAAAATCATTCCACAAAAGAAATCGATGTAACAGATGGACACAAATGGTGGGAAAAAAAAAAAACTAAAGTTCACTGAGTTTGTTTATATTGCAGTATTGAACTTTGACCTTTCACTTTGAAAAACCGGAGCAGGAATCATTACGCAGCTTGAATGAAGGCAGGAAAAAGGTATTGTTTAAAAAAAAAAAAAAATCATTCTTTTAAATTAAAAAAATTTTTTTTTTTACAATGGCTTGCATGTTTGTATTAATGGTGTTTTGCATATATATATATATATATTATTTTTTTCTTTTTTTTTTTTAAATATATTTAAATTTTTTGGATTTATAGATTCTCTTAGGACATCATGATTCGATTTTACTTCTCAAACCAATTTTCTTTTTATTTATTTTCAGTATAACCGCTTGCATTTTAACTCCCACTCATCTAAATGTATTTCCCGCTTTTCAAATGACGCTAAATTATATTTAATTATAATAAATTTTAAAAAAACAACAGCATTTATGCACCCTATTTAAAAGCCTGATGCAGAATCAAACAACCGATTATTTTTATAAAACAAGAAATCTGATTCACGTCATTCATGTTACATTTCATGCTTGTTGTGTTCTGCATCAACGTCCCACATTTGACCAAAATTATTTTTAAAAAAGCCTAATTAAATCAGGAATCTTGACATTATTATATTGTTTTGTGCAGGAAATATACTGAAGTGCAATCAACTGCAGTGGTTCTGGTCCTTTACATCCCATAATAGTAACAGACATAATAATAATAATAATACAAATTAGGGATTCAGCTTGCTGCCATAGGAACTTTAAATCAGAGACATCGGGCCCATTTGATTGGCTGAGGCTCTCAGGTCCCGCCCTTTTCATTCGATGATATTGCAGGAGGAAGTTCGTCTCGGTGCCGAAGCCACGGCTGAATCCGAAAAGCCCCTAATTTGCTTCCCAGTGCACTAAATAGTGCACTGTTCAGGGTGTATTCAGATTCAGCCCATGTCTTTATCTTAGCAGCTGTTTGATTGACAGGTGACAAGTGGTCCAAAGCCAAGGAGGCGGAGTCACGGTGGGAAGCGTAGGGTCAGGCGGGGTCACGCAAGCCCTCTCACACACACACCATCTGGCTTTTCTACACACGCGCGCACACACACACTCACAAACACTCACACACACTCACACACACTCACACACACTCACACACACTCACACACACCTGTCCTGGATGTGTGAGGTGTGTGTTATACAGGGGGAAGAGGGGCGGGTCTCTGAGGCAGGAGCTGACTGGGAGGAGGAGGGGGTCTGTGAGGGAAAGAGAGAGAGAGAGAGAGAGAGAGAGAGAGAGAGAGGGAGAGAATAAGACAGAAAGCGAGAGACATGCAGAAAGAGAGACAGAAAGATAGGGAATGAGAGAGCAAATTAGAGAAAGCAAAAAATGAGAAAAAGAGACAGACACAGTGAGAGAGAGACACACAGAGAGAGATATACAGAAAGAGGCAGAACGAGAGAGCAAGAGAGAGAGAAAGACAGAGAGAGAGAGACATATGGAGATAGGCAGAAAGAGAGAGAGAGAGGGAATGAGAGAGAGAATGAGAGAAAGCAAAAGAATGGCCAGAGACAGAAAGAAAGAGACAGTGAGAGAGAGAGAGAGACAGTGAGAGAGAGAGAGAGAGAGAGAGAGAGAGAGAATAACACAGAGAGAGACAGAAAGAAAGAGAGTGAGAGAGAAACAGAGAGACAGTAAATAAGAGACACAGACAGAGACCGAGATAGAGGGAGGGAATGAGAGAGAGTGAAAGAATGAGACAGAGACACAGGAAAAAAGAGACAGAGAGAGAGACATTTAGAGAAGAGACAGAGAGAGAGAGAGAAAACAATGTTAACTTAAATTCTCCTCAATAACATCTGCATCACATTTTTATTTCACGTCTGAAACCGCACGTCCACGCCCCTACTGCTGTAGTCTAGTGTAGTTTTTGTCCCGTTAGTGCTGCTGTAGTTCAGCGCTGTGTCATTTCCTCGTAATACTGCGGTCAGGCCAGAGTATCATCCGTGTGGAAGTTCATTCTTATGAAACACAACGACATTATTTTGTAATGTTTACTGCTAAAACGCTGCAATGCGCTTCATGAGCACCTTCAGCTGGTTTGATCGCTGCTGCTACAGTAATGCTAATTATCACTAGTGCGGAATTACTGAAAACAGCAGCAGCAGGTCTACCGTAAACACTCTAACAAACAGGCAGTTCTGATTAGACCAACACGAGCACATTTATCTAGCATTCAGTAAAGCTGAGTGTAAGAACTCCTGACACATTTCAGTAATAAAGATGTTTTCATACTCGTGTGTATGTCGATAAATGTCAATCAAGAGCATTCAGCTGATGGATTTACAATGAGCCACGCCCACAAAACTCCAGACACGGCAAAAAAACTCACAAACAGCAAAACAGTGACTAAACGGTGAAAGCGCACTTGTTAAATCGTCCACTAACGCAGCTCAGCCACTGCAGCGTGTCAGCTAGCAGGGGCACAAACTAACCCCGCCTCCTCTTACAGGGCGCCATTACTTTTGTCCTCATCGAATGACTAGTCTTATACGTCTTCATTTATGGATTCGTTTTGGCTCGCTGTCTTTCACAGATCCAGAAAGCGTCCATTAAATTGTGCGTAACTGAAATACGTATATACGATAGACTGCGTAAAATACGTAAAATCACCGTAAATCGTCCGCAATTGTGTGATTTCCATATAATTTACACAGCTTTAAGAGAGAAATGTGGGGTACGAACGTTTTTTTCCCAATGAACTCTATATATATATATATATATTTGTAAATGAGCGCCTCAGCTGTTTGTCGAAACGCTCCTGCGAATGATTTTACGTGTATTTCGGATAGAGTGAGGATTTGTGCGATCACCGTGTAAATGCTGGGCATGGAGGTCTGGAGGCGTACGCCGGCGCTGATGACGAGGTCTTACTCGTGTGAACCACCTGCACAGAGACGAAACGTGACACACACACACACACACACACACACACACACACACACACACACACACACACACACACACACACACACTGAACACAGTGTGTCTGACTGATGATTAAAAAAAATAATAAAATCAATCAGTCAGTAAAGCAGTCAGCAGAAGGAGAACTTTCCAGCAAAAGCCAAGCGTAATGACAGGAAGAACTGACGCATGTTCTGAACATGATGATGTTTTGATGACACTGCAGTTTTAAATCATATATATATATTTATTTATGTCACACACTGTATATTATTATTTAGCAATTATTTGGGTTCATATTAGTTTAAAAACTTGCATTAATTATATGACTGGAGAGACTTTAAAGAAATGGATTTGCATAAAATAAAAAAAAATAAAAATCTGACCCAAACCTTGTTGATCAGCCAGAAATACAGAGCTGGGCGTCATGATTAATTTTATTAAATATTTAGATTTTTAAATAATTACAAACTGACTTGCTGAAGATATGTTAACATTTTGTACTTCATCTTTAAAACTGGAAAATGTTAAACAATTTCCCCCCTTTTTTTCCACCCTGGGGTTAGTGTCTAATTTACTATTTTTTTAAAAATTTAATATAAAAAAAAGAATATTTATTTTACCAAATGTCTTTATTAATAATAAACAAATATATTATAATCTGTAGCAGGGTTTTTTTTTATTGCTGGCAGTGTATGAACACACCTATAGATCATGATAGATATAACGTTTGTAGAAATGCCTTCAAGACCCGTGAGAGATTTTTTGTCCAAGAAATTTCCAATGTTTGCTTTGTTTTTTTTTTTGTTTGTTTGTTTTTTGTCTTGCCCTGGAGCTATGAGGCTTGAATTCCTTTCTATAAATACATGAAAAATCTTTATATGTTCTGAAAGTTGGAAGATGGAAGTATATATTCGTCTGTCTTCCAGCTTTCCATAACACTGGAAAAAAGACAATCTGTGTGTCCAAGATGGCCGCCCTTGTACGGTTACAGCTACATGGCGAAGTGTGCATGTTTCTAGATCGCAACCACATCTGGAAATCTGTGTGATGTCAGTGAACAACTGGAGGTGGTTCGGATGACACAGACCTCCGTTATTTGATGCTCCATCGTAGCATCAAACATACGCTGAGTAAGAATCAACTACATTAGGGGCAAGTGTGAGACTTTTAATAAAATTTGTTCCGCAATAAATAAAAAAAAATATCCATCTTCCATGACCTGGAGGTTAAACCATGCTTCAATCAAGCTTAATAAGGCGTAGCGTTATTATAGCAGCACCACAGGAGGAGAAGACGAGTGCAGAGGAGTGCAGAGGAGAGGAGAGGAGAGGAGGAATAAGCAGCGACAGTCTCGTCCCATGGAGCCAATAAAAAGCCTGACTGATTTATGTACACTCATACCACAGTGCTGTCCAGTTCTCGAATCTGATTGGTCAGAAGGGTGTCGAATGATGTTCTATACCAGCAGCTCTGACAGAACTGCAGCTGCACATCGCAGGTTTATATTAATGCGCTCGTTCTAATACGCTACCGTTTCCATAGTAACAGCTCCTTCACGTACGCTGCGCATAAACGGATTAAAATAAAAATAGAATTGCTGATATGGTGAGGTTTTCTGTACAGAGATGCCGATTTAGCATTTATGGAAGGAGTCTCCAGTGTCAGCGCTTTGTAACAGTCAGAGGTAAAGCTGTAACTTTAGGTTTTAGAGGAGTTTACGCTTTGCAGTTTCTCCGTAACAAGAGTTTTTTTTTGTCTTTAAATTCAAGACAGAATAAAAAAAAAAATTAGTGGCCGTCCGGCGAAGGAACGTCTGATTATATCCTGCTATAACGCGAGCGAGAACAGGAACACGCTTGTCTCATGGGCAACGTTAAATGTAACTAGAAACGGATAAAAAAAAAAAGGACAATGTATCATTCTTCGATGAATGAAAATCATAATTGTTGGCAAATTGCTGTGGTATAAGAGGAATAAAACACTTCAAGATGTGCCGTTATAGGAAAATAATCAACTTAGCACCTCCAGTGATGTTTTATTCCTTAGGAAATATATACACCGCAAACATATTTACCTCTTCAGCTGGCAATAACTGAGCCTGATGCTTTATAATAAACACACAGAGAGAGAGAGAGAGAGAGAGAGAGAGAGAGAGAGAGAGATGGTCATTACCCAGAAGAGAAAAATCATCTTACTTACACTATGGAGCTGTAACCCAATGCTCAGTAACAGACTGCTGCTGCTGCTTAAATACTGATGATTATGATGATGATGATGATTATTTAATATTTTAAATATTACATCATGCAACTTTCTGTTGACACAAAACAGGACTCAATCTACTAAAGCTTGTTAAACAGATTAGTAATTAAAGTCCGATTACTCCTATTAGCTGGAAGCCTGATACGATTTTTTTTTCCCCGGATGATGGCGTATGTGTAAGTGAACGAGGTGAAGTGCGTGTTGTTGACTCACTCCGTCTTTCACTATGCTGCTGGGGTTCCCGCGCTGATTCGCAGGAGTCCGGCTGTTACTGGACTGCGGCCTGCTCTCCGCTCTGAAGAAACGAAAAACACACAAACGTGCAAATGCATTACTTTATAATTAACCTTAACGGCAAACAAGCAAACAGGTTACAAATACGCCATCATTCATTAATGACACTGACAAGCGAGCAGGAGGCCAGAAAGACCTGAATACTGGGCAGTTTTTGCACCATCAGAGACGGCATTGTGAATTTTACTAAAAGGTCGATGCACCAAGAAAGAACTCTGTTTAACCGCAGACGCAAATGTGGAGCGGAAGTCAAAGGTGAACATTTTGTGACGCAAAAAAAAAAAAAATAAATAAATAAATAAATTCAATGGCGTGAGGTAAAGCACAGTAAATCGTCTCTTTCTTCTCGTGCTTCATTTGAGGCCTGGTATGAGTGCTACTGACGTCACTTCCTGCTTTTCTATCTGCAGCCTGTGACATCATCAGTGTGCGACGGTTCGAGGGTGAAGCTGCGCACTCACTCGTAACCCTGAGAGCGCTTTTTCCTGCAGAAGCGCCGCTGCAGCTCATTTCTCCTGAAGAAGACGTAGAGACCCAAAACCAGGAGAGGAAGAACCAGGAAAAAGAAAACCAGCAGACCGTCTCTCGTAGACGTGTCTTTATCTGCGAGTGAGAGAGAAAGAGAGAGAGAGAGAGAGAGAGAGAGAGAGAGAGTGAGAGAGATTTAATCTCATGTTATATTCCACTACATAAATTGTCACTTATATCATCTCTTGTCAGTGTCTTTGGATAAAGGCATTTATACCACAGCAGTGTTGAATTCTCCCTTCTGATTGGTCAGAAGGTGTTGATGAATTTTCTATAGCAGCAGCTCTGACAGTAGCGCAGCTGCAAATCGCAGGTTCATATTAATGCCCTCGTTCTAATATGCTATCGTTTCTATAGTAACGGCTAACGACTTGTATGGCGGACGCTCCGCATAAACGGAGTCTAATAATAAATGGATTCAACAAAGACGTAACAAAATGTACAACGGTCGCTATGCTGTCACGTGCTTGCCGTGCTCGGAGCGTACCATTCCAGGTCGGGCCGCTGTCTACGCTGCCGCCGTAGCCTGCGGCTTCACAAAATGGTGCCGCCCAGCCGTAGTCACAGTGGCAGTTCCGGTTGCTGTTACACACCTACAGTGAGCGACACACACACACACACACACACACACACACATGCCTGGATCTATCAGCTTTCAAGACAAATGGGACAGCGGCAAAGCATTATGGGTAATGTAGAATAAAGGACACCCACCCCATGAGCGTGGCATTTGTTCTGCACGTCGCAGTCGTATTTCAGCTCGTCGGCGCTCTTGCACTCGTAGTTCAAACAAACCTGGAATCCAAACCCGAACATTTCACAACATATTAAAAGCACAATGTGAGGCGCCGACAGATTTATTTTACACACTCAAAGGCAAAAAAAACCCAATATTCTTCTTCTGTTTCTACTCTTTAAAGATTCTTGAGTTACTCTGTGTTAAATATTTTGTAAAAGTGGCTACAACAAGAAAACACTGTGCAATAGTTGCTGATAATATTGTTATATATACATTATATTGTTTTATATACATTATATCGTGTGACCATATACACACATTATCGTTAGAAATGCATTTTATCTCTAATTTACATGTAATTTTTAGATCAACCTGATCATTTTAGTTAATATTAAACATTCAGCTGAATACTTGAAGCATGTGTGTTTTTGGTGAGACATTCGGAATTTGTCTTTTCTTTAACAAAATAGAGACCGAGCATGGGCATGAGACACTGTGTGTGTGTGTGTGTGTGTGTGTGTGTGTGTGTGTGTGTGTGTGTGAGACCTTGTTCTCTCCACACTTGGTGCCCTCGTTGACCATGCCCGGGTCAGGAACGTCCGTGCCCAGACGGAAGTCCACTCCCCAGCAGGTGGTGCCTCCGATCGGGGTCTGGATGATGGCGGGCTTGATGCCGAACACGACGGTATTCTGGACTTGCTCACACTGCAGTTTCCCACACATGGCATTCCTGAGAGAGAGAGAGAGAGAGAGAGAGAAAGAGAAATAGAAAGACAGAGACAATCAACAGTGAAAGTGAAAGAGAGATGGAGGGAGAGAGATAAATTACACATTTTAAAGGAACTACACACACTGACCAGAAAAGGAAAAATTCAAAATATGGAACCAGAAGGAAGTTTGATGGAAAGTGAAGTCGGGTTTTTGCTCTGCTGTACCTGCTCTCACACTTCTTCAACTGGTAGTTCTGATAGCCGCAGTTTCCGAAGCGATCACCTTTGGAGTTTACGTCTTTAAAGCAAGCCTCAGGAGCAGCTTTTGCCTCTGCGTGAAACACACACACACACACACACACACGGAGATTTATGATTGCTAGGACTGTTCAGTATGTTGCTGTTATACTGCTGCAGACTGCGTATCATTTGTACAATTAACGTGCTATGGGTATGAGCTGCTGCCACACACACATTGTACTGTGTATGGAGCTTCGAGGCTACGCACTGTCGTGTACGTTTCAGCGTGTGTGTGTGTGTGTGTGTGTGTGTGTGTGTGTGTGTGTGCAGTAGGAACCTCTCAGTGCAGCGTGTTGTACTCACTGGGACCGAACAGGGCCTGGCACTGGCTGTCATAGTGCTGGCACAGGCCGTTGTAGCAGTAAGCCACGCCCTCTCGGCACGGGTGTCCGTTCTGCTTAAACACGTCGGCCTGGCACAGAGCGGACGAGCCGTTACAGTACTCCGGCAGGTCGCACTCGTCCGTGCTGCTCCTGCACACGGTGCCGCCAGGGAGGAACTGACAGAGAGATAAAGAGAGAGGGACTGAGAGACTGAGATCTTTGTAATAAGAAAAGTCTTAATTAAATGATACAGAATTGAATGTACAACAATATATATATTTCCATCTCATATTTAAAGTGATATCAATGCTCTTGTATGCGTGTGTGTGTGTGTGTGTGTGTTACCCTGCAATGCTTGCAACACACTCCGTAGGCGCACTGAGCTCCAGCTCGGAGTTTACATGTTTTCGGCTCACAGCAGGGGTCCTTCTCACACTCCTGCAAAACACACACACACACACACACACACACACACACACACTATATTTCCAGGAAAAATGCCATATTTCCTCCAAGCCAGGACCTGCAACATCACTACTTGGTTAAATGTAAATAAAGCAATTCGGACTCCGCTAGTCTTGAGCTCAACACTAATCCTGCGCATTACGCAGATAACAGCCAGGCTGCACTGAGCCGCGCGGTCTGACCTCCTCAGAGCCGCAGTCACACTCCTCTCCCACGTCCACCAGCTTGTTGCCGCAGGAGGGGGCGCTGTAGGCCTCGTCGGGCCGCGGCACGTTCAGCAGGCAGCTCCCTCCGGCGTTCAGGATCAACTTCTCAAAGTCATCAGCGCTGCAGCTGCTGAAGTTCCGCGAGCCACTGAGAGAGCGAGAGAAAATAAAGTCAATGAGAAGAGGAATGGAGTAGAGAGAGAGGCGGACAGGAGAGAAGGAGAGGAGAGGAGAAGAGAGGAGAGGAGAGGAGAGGAGAAGAGAGGAGAAGAGAGGAGAAGAGAAGAGAAAAAAATTGAATGTGATTTTTGCTGACCAAAGCTAGTCGACTGTGCCTTCACACACACACACACACATACACACAAACTCACGTTGCCCCTGAGTTCATGATGCAATTGTTCACTTCGCATTTGCAGTCTCTTCCATCATCGTCATGGTTCATCCCGAGGTTATGGCCGAGCTCATGAGCCACGATGGAGGCAAACAATGCTACATTGTTATGGGTGAACTAGACACACACACACACACACACACACACACACACACACACACACACCCAGTATAAGTTAGAATATTCACTGGGATCACACAGCAGATGCAGTATAATTTGGCCAATGAGAGGCGAGGCTGAGACGGAGTACCGCGTTGATCCCGCCCCCGTGACTCCTGGAGCAGGCCGTGCCCACAAACGCCATGCCTGCTGTCGACCCGAATCCTTTCTTCCTGCAAACACAGAGAGAGAGAGAGATGAAAGGAGTGAACATTAGGACTGTTACGTTATTAATATCGTTGCTGGATTATGATATTGTACTACACAGTCATGTCAATAAAGCTATCTGGAGTTGAATGAAACTGGCGTAAGAGCTTGCTGTTGCTCTGTGAAGTTACTAACAGGACGAGCTGAGCGCTGTCATGGCGACGGCGGGGCACGAGCTCCTTCTCCCTCCACTGAGTGAAGCGACCGAGCACCTCACCCGCTCCACCATCCGTACTGATAAAGTTCATCACCGACCAGATCTCCAGCCCCACCAACACCACCCGGATATTCAGAGCTACATACATCTGAGAGAGGGAGAGAGAGAGAGAGAGAGAGGGAGGGAGAGAGAGAGAGACAGAGAGAGAGAGAGAGACAGAGAGAGAGAGAGAGGGAGGGGAGGAGAGAGAGAGAGAGAAGGCGATAGAGGGAAAGAGAGAGAGAGAGAGGGAGGGAGGGAGAGAGAGAGAGAGAAGGCGATAGAGGGAAAGAGAGAGAGAGAGAGAGGGAGGGAGAGAGAGAGAAGGAAGGAGGGAGAGAGAGGGAGAGAGAGAGATGGAGATGGAGGGAGGGAGAGAGAGAGGGAGGGGGGAAAGAGAGAGGGGGAAGAGAGAAGGAGATAGAGGGAGAGAGAGGGAGAAAGATGGAGAGAGAGATGGAGAGGGAGGGAGGGAGAGAGAGAGACGGAGAGGGAGAGATACAGAGAGACAGAGAGAGAGGGAGTGAGGGAGAAAGGGAGAGAGAGACGGAGAGTGAGAGTGAGAGAGAGGGTGGAAGGGAGAGAGGGGGGGTGAGAGTGAGGGAGGGGGAGAGAGAGACAGAGTGAGGGAGAAAGTGAGGGAGAAAGGGAGAGAGAAGGAGAGTGAGAGTGAGAGTGAGGGCGGAAGGGAAAGAGAGAGAGAGAGGGAGGGAGAAAGGGAGAGAGAGTGAGAGTGAGAGAGAGTGAGTGAGAGAGCGGAAGAGAGAGAGAGGGAGGGGAGAGAGAGAGAGGGAGGGAGAAAGGGAGTGAGAGGGAGAGGGAGAGAGAGTGAGTGAGAGAGCGTAAGAGAGAGGGAGGGGAGAGAGAGGGAGAGAGAGTGAGTGAGAGAGCGGAAGAGAGAGGGAGGGGAGAGAGAGAGAGGGAGAGAGAGGGAGACAGAGGGTGAATAAGGGAGGGAGAGAGAGAGAGAGAGAGAGAAATACAATGTAATAAAAGAAAGAAAGTACAGTTCACTGCTGTATATAATCCTGTCTATTTAAACCTGGAGTAAATGTTGCACTTACACTGTCGATGTAGTTAGCGAGCTGCACCATCTCCTCTCTCACCGCCGTCTGGTTGCGGTTTGTGAAGTTAAACTGAGGAAGAGAGGTCAGAGGTCAGAGGTCAGCATCAGTTTTACAGTTTTTACATTTACATTTACGGCATTTGGCAGATAGATAGAAAGATAGATAGACAGATAGATGAAAAAAGAAAGACAGACAGAAAGGAAGACAGAAAGAAAGAAAAGAAAGAAAAGGTGATTGTGCATGGATGAGTTATGAAAGCTCTCACAGCTGAATCAGGACTTACTCTCTCGTTATCGACCACCAGCAGCAGCTCCACGT
>CM074923.1:24939938-24970839 GCA_037576815.1 Pangasius larnaudii | reverse complement strand
TGTGCTGGAAACCTAACGTCTGGAATCTAAAAGGTTTTTTGCACTGAATCAATAATGTAGACGTCATGAAATAAAAATCTATAACAAAGTTTGTCCTAAAAAAAAAAAAAAAAAGATAAGGTGCCTAAGATTCGTGCACAGTACTGTAAATATTACCCAGGTAAGATGAATGACATGCAAGTTTCGTTGCACTGCGCCGCAGGTTATTTGACTCACATCTGTAGCAGCTGAGGCTGAACGATTCCAGTAAGCCACTGCTGGTGAAGAGCCTCGGCAAGTTTAACAGCAAGCACCTGAACACAAACGGAGACAGAGAGAAGCGGCGTATTTAATGTACAGATGATGAATCCATAACACCCGTAGTGTATCATAAAAAAAAATATATGATTTGCTTATTACCTCTGGTGCGTCTTTAATGAGCTGGTCGCAGTAGTCGAGCCAGCAGAAGAACCTGTCCATGTGCTCCTGCGCTGGAGACGACTGGCTTTCCTCCACGCTGACCGGGGATAACTGGGTCCTGCCAAAACAGTGTCAGCGCGCTAATCAGTACTTTTTGTACCATGAAACAAAGAGTAGATTAGCAGAAGTTGACAGGAATTGTAATTGTGGTAGGTCCAGATGTATATATTTTGTAGAAGTATGTAATATTTTTTCCCAAGGCTCTAAGTAAGGAATAAAACACTTGGGATCGTGCTGTCTCAGAAAAATAATCAATGGTGAGGTGGTGTGATTGGAGCGTTTTATTCCTCTTATACCGCAGCAATTTGCCGGTTCCTATTTTCATCAGTTGAAGAGCAGCGCATCATGCTTTTATCCGTTTATAGTTACATTTGTTTTCCACAAGACAAGTGAGCTCCTGTTCTCACTTACAATATTATCAGCTAGAAACAGTCATTCCCTCACTACCATCTATTTTTTTTTCTCTCTCTCTCTCTCTCATCCTGAAGATGTCGGAAAACGTAAAAGTCACAGCTTTATCTGACTGTTACGAAGCGCTGACACTGGAGACTCCTTCCACGAATGTGAAATAAATGTGAAAGGTTAACCATAACAACAATTATACCCGATTTTTAAATCTCTTTATGTGGCGTGTCCATTTACACAAGTTCCTGTGTAAGCTGTTACTATAGAAACAATATTGTATCGACGAAAAACGTAAAATAACGTAAGTATTACAACAGACATTCCACAACATTAATGTAATTATAAACGGATAAAAAGTGTGTGCCAGTCTTTAGTTAATAAAACATCGTGACTGTTGCCAATAAAACACTTCGAGACATATTGATGTTATAGTAAAATAAACTTCGAGGTGCTAACGGTCACTCCACGTCGTTCATTATTTTTCTATAACGGCACGACCCCAAGCGTGTTATTCCACATTCCTTAGGTATACGGTCTAATGTAAATTAAGTAAGTTCTAGTCATTTCTTCGTTTCGGAATCAAGCGTCGCATTCTTTGCTATTTTGCGTCTGGGTAACACATCCAAACCCACACCTGTCCCTACCTCCACTGCTTGACGGTGTAGCTGTGTATGTCCTCGGGATGGAGTGTGGTGGGGATAGCGCCGTAGAGCTCACACACTCTCTGTGCCAGAAAGTCACACAGTGGAGTCTGCTCTGCCAGAAGCTTGGCCGTGTCCTCCTGAGGAATGCTGGTCAGGAGGAGCACGCTCTCCATCACCCGCGAGGCAACGCGGCTTTTCTGACACACACACACACACACACACACACACACAGACACCACATCTCAGTATACACTGATCGACTCTTCATTTATACCGTCTGAGCACCGTTCCTTACCAAGCTGGACATGAGAACAGTCAGAGGCTCACCTGGCTTTTCCCGAGCTGCACGAGGATCTGGATAAAACCCGTGTCTGGCTGGCTCGAGCTCTGCGCGGAAGGAGAAGCCGAGTTCTCTGGACTGGATCCTCCACTGGCTCCTTCTACACCTTCCTCTGACACAGAGCTACATCTCTGAGGCTGGCCTTCTTTACTAGTCTGTGTTATAGAGGATTTACATTAATTTACTCGCTTAAAATTCTGAACCACAGAACAACCACAGAAGCAGCAAAGAAATGACTGACCTCTACGATGTAGTTGAGGACGTACGGGTCTTTCTTCACACGAGAACAAACGGAAAAGAGAAACAGCGACTCCTCCCTCTCTGTTTGCGAATCAGGGAGCCCACACAGACGAATCAGCTTCTGTAGTGCAACACCAACGCATGAGAAAACAGATACATCTGTTGCTCAAATCTGCTGTGATAATAATAAACTCAGAGCTGCTAATAAGTTAGTTCCTGCACCATAGTTCCAGGAACGTGTGCAGTTTTTGCTCCAGAGTTACTGGGATAGAGCTTGCTGTGGTTAATTTCACTGACTGGCCAAACACAAGCTTCATATAATCATCCATGTGGAAGTTTTAAAACCCTGTGTTTATCTAACAGACAATTACTAAAGTGCACACAGCCGACGAAGGAGATCAGCAAATATCACAAGAGTGTATTTTGTACCTGCTTCTAGTAACAAGTCACTCACTGTGAGAGAGACTTTAAAAAACCACCACGGAGTTTGTGTCACTGCTGTGGTTTCGAAAATGCAATGAAAATGTAAATCAGGAGGAACTGTGTGCTGATGGAGGCGTGGCCTCTGTGTCTGTCAGTCCCAGTGAAGGAGGCATGGCCTCTGAGTCTGTCAGTCCCAGTAAAGGAGGCATGGCCTCTGTGTCTGTCAGTCCCAGTGAAGGAGGCGTGGCCTCTGAGTCTGTCAGTCCCAGTAAAGGAGGCGTGGCCTCTGAGTCTGTCAGTCCCAGTAAAGGAGGCATGGCCTCTGTGTCTGTCAGTCACAATGAAGGAGGCGTGGCCTCTGTGTCTGTCAGTTCCAGTGAAGAAGGCGTGGCCTCTGTGTCTGTCAGTCCCAGTGAAGGAGGCGTGGCCTCTGTGTCTGTCAGTCCCAGTGAAGGAGACGTGGCCTCTCGCTGTCAGTCCCAGTGAAGGAGGCGTGGCCTCTCGCTGTCAGTCCCAGTGAAGGAGGCGTGGCCTCTGTGTCTGTCAGTCCCAGTGAAGGAGGCGTGGCCTCTCGCTCTGTCAGTCCCAGTGAAGGAGGCGTGGCCTCTGTACATTGAAGGAGTGCATGTCAGACCCTCGTATCTAACTTCTTGCACTGCACAGTGTTGCATCAACACTTCTCTAACTTGCACTGTTCTGACCTTTTGTCCTTTTATATTTCATAAGCTGCCTTATTTATCTCCCATTAAATCATCTGGGAAAGAGAGCTACACACTCATATCACTATCCTCAACACCATTAGAGAAACCTTCATTTTAATAAATCCACGCTGTAAATTCTCGTGATCATCACAGAGCACTGTTAGTGAATATTAGCGGCAATCACGCCGGTATATGGATATCGCTCACCTGTACAGGTCGATACACGTTAATCACGTGCAGCATGGGCTTCTGGATCTGCGCCAGGAGTTTGGAGAAAAACAGCAGGACCTGCTGGCTCATACCGGGAGGATACTGTGCAAAAAAAAAAAAAAAAAAAAAAAAAAAGAGAGAGATGTTCACTTTGAAGAACAAAGACAAAGACCAGGCTCGCACGGTCTGCTGCATGTACACGTGTGTGTGTGTGTGTGTGTGTGTGTATACCTGCGCCTTTCCCAGCGTGCACAGTGTCTCCAGCAGTTTGTGTTGGAGCAGGTATTCCATGCAGGGCCCCGTCTCCTCCACCTCTTGCTGTCTCTCCTCGTACACCAGGATGTCCAGCATCTGCTTTAGTCTCCATGGGATGTCCGTCTGCTTCACCGGCTGCGCCTCATCTACACAACATAAAAACAAAAGAAAAACAAAAGACCAACTCGATCTGTGTGTTCTTTCAAAGGAAAGGTCAAAGGGAAAAGTGTTGATGATGACAGTCAGAGTGCGTTACTGTGATTTATACCACTGTGCTGTTGAATTCTCAAATCCGATTGGCGTTTCTATGGTGACGATACACATAACACATAAGAGTAATAATAAACCTCGTTTTAAAGAAAGCGGTTCTTATTGAATAAGAACGTATAATCCGTGATATGGTGAAGTTTTCTGTGAGAAGACATTTATTTAACATTAAATTAAAAGGCGTTATTTAACATTTACGGAAGGAGTCTCCAGTGTCAGTGCGCACTGGGACAAAGATTGTATTAAAATTCTCTCTTTATCCCGGTGTCCTCTCTCGAACCTCACCTGTAGTTTCAATGTAGTAGTTGGTTATTCCTTTCCAGTGATCGACGAAAGAGTCGAGCAGATTTACTGAAGGCTCTCTCTGAAACAAGACGTGAAACCAAACACAGGTCAGACGTGTGAAAAAGTCTACCGTTCACACCCTGTACGAGGTTATTTATATACTACAGCGCTGTTGGATTCTCAATCCTGATTGGTCAGAAGGTGTTGATTAGTTTTCTATACCGGCAGCTCTGACAGTAGCGCAGCTGCAAATCCCAGGTTTATATTGATAACCTCGTTCTGATACATTACTGTTTCTGTAGTAACATCTTCCACATAAGCTGTAATCTAAATGACTACTAAAACATGCTGGTAATTAAGAAAGCAAAATGTACAGCTGAAGGAGTCTCCAGTATCAGAGCTTTGGTAACAGTTGTGCTGGCCGGTTTCTCGGAAACATGACAAGCTGCGTTTTTAATCTGGAACTAACTTCGCTACCCTGGTTATGTGAAATACTACTGCTACTACCACTATTACTACTTCTAGTACTACTACCACCACTAGTACTACTACTATTACTACTTCTAGTACTACTAATACCACTATTACTACTTCTAGTACTACTAGTACCACTATTACTACTTCTAGTACTACTAATACCACTATTACTACTACTATTACTACTTCTAGTACTACTAATACCACTATTACTACTTCTAGTACTACTAATACCACTATTACTACTACTATTACTACTTCTAGTACTACTACTATTACTACTTCTAGTACTACTAGTACCACTATTACTACTACTATTACTACTTCTAGTACTACTACCACCACTAGTACTACTACTATTACTACTTCTAGTACTACTAGTACCACTATTACTACTACTATTACTACTTCTAGTACTACTACCACCACTAGTACTACTATTACTACTTCTAGTACCACTATTACTACTATTATTACTACTTCTAGTACTACTACCACCACTAGTACTACTATTACTACGTCTAGTACTACTAGTACCACTATTACTACTATTATTACGTCTAGTACTACTATTACTACAACCACTATTACTACTTCTAGTACTACTACCACCACTAGTACTACTATTATTACTACAGCCAATACTATTAATATTATTACTACAGCTACTATTACTACTGCGACTTCTAGTACTATTAGTACCAACACTAATTACTACTACTATTACTGCTTCTGGTATGACTCCTATTCACACCACTATTACTACTACCAACACTAATTACTACTACTAGTAGCACTACAGCTATTAGTACTACTATTACTACTACCACCACTAATTACTTCTATTACTACCACTAATATTACTATGACGTCTAGTACTTCTACCACTATTACTACCACAGTATTACTACTTTTCCTAGCACTATTACTATAAATACTGCTACTACTACTTCTATTATTACTAGTTACTGGAACTAACTTATTTTGCAGATGTTCCAGGACACCGAATGTAACTATAAACTGATAAAAAAAAATGTAAGTATGACGTGTCGGTTTTTTTTTAATTAATACGAAACCGGAATCATTGGCAGATTGCTGTGGTGTAAGAGGAATAAAACACTGCTGCTGATGGAAAACAATCATCTTCCAGGAGGGTAACAGAAGTGATGCTTCACACGGTTGATTATTTTCCTGTAACAGCGCGACATGCACTGTGTTTCAGCCGGGTTTATGAACAGGACAGGATTACAGACATGAGCCACAATACAAGCTACACGTTCAGGGAAGGAAGGAGCACTTGTGGTGTTGAGGTTTTTCAGAAGAGGAGAAGTCTTTGCCCTGCAGTGTTCAGACTTGTAGCAGGAATGTCCTGAAGATCCTCATGCTGATTAGCACAGGTTATATGAGTGAAGACAGACAAAACACACTGGGATAAATCGAGCTAATAAATAAAGCTGGCCTGCATTTGCTACATTACTGATTTTAATGTCTTACATAGCTAGGTTTCCAGCTGCGTTGGCTAAAATGCCACCTTGTTAGCAAGCTAGCAATACAATAACACAACATTTAAACTTTTTGAAGTATTACACAACACGACAACTCAATCCTGTTCCTTTTCTATATCTCGTCGATCATTTATTTCGTTTGTTAAACTTCTCAAGCTTGTTCTTTACATACTTCTCAGCAACACGGCTAATCAGCACCAGCTAACATGCTAGCTTCCAAAAGTTACAAAAGTTGGACTATATTTTATAACTTACTGTTTCCAGGGCCTGCTGGAAAAGAGTCGTCAATTTATTAAACATATCCATCGTAGGATCTTTTTTTGTTTGTTCGTTTACAAATGTTTCTAATCACGAAAACATGACGAGTCACTCATTCTAATTTTTATTTGAAGCTAAGCTGAGCTTAGCCAGTTTGTTTGGACACATTTCCTCCAACACGTCAGTGAGCTTTCAGCTCGTCTGTGGCCGAATCTCTAATATCGGCATCCTCACTACCGCTGTGCACTACATAGGGCACGAGCGCACTGGATTATACACCCTATGTAGTGCACTATGCGTTTAATGTATAGCCATTTGGGATGAATCTTATTTATCTGCCGAGTTGTCAGGAAGGGGCGCCCTCTCTCTCTCTCTCTGTGCAACCTGGCTAAAGTTACAGCAGATAAAAGTCTAGATTAAATAAAATAATTTAATAAATGTTTCACGTGGATATTAAGAGTTGCGTCAAAAGTGAAAAAAAAAAAAAGAAAATTCAAATTCAGTATAATTAATACAGGTTTAATTACAAAATATAAACACGTTGCTTTTAAATACACAGAAAACATTTATCCTGGTTGTTAACTAAAACACTACTTCTACTACTAACCACTACTATTATTACTGCCACTACTAATACTACTACTGCCACTACTATTACTACTAGTATTATTATTATTACTAATATTACCACTACTACTACTAATACTATTACTGTTACTATTATTACTAATACTACTACTGTTATACCTAATACTACTACTCCCACTACTAGTAACATTATTACTACTACTGACACCACCACTACTACTAGTTAGATTATTATTAGTACTACCACTGCTACTACTAATTTCACCCCTACTACTAGTAATATTGCTACTACTTGTGCCAATACTACTACTGGTACTACTACTAATACTATCACCACTACTACAACTAGTACTGTTACTTCTACCACCACGACTACTAGTACTGCTATTACTATTACTACCACTACCACTGCCACTACTACTACTACTATTACCACTATTACAACTAACGCTACCACCACTGGTACCACTACTGCTACTACTACCTCCACTACTACCACTAGTAATATTACTACTACTTCTGCCACTACTACTACTACTACTGCTGGTACTACTACTAATACTATTACCACTACTACAACTAGTATTGTTACTACTACTACCACCACAACTACTAGTACTACTACTAATACCGCTATTACTACTAATACTACCACCACGGCTACTACTACTACCACTAGTAATATTACTACTTCTACTGGTACTACTACTATTGCTATTACTACCACTGCCACCACTACTACTACTACTATTACCACTATTACAACTAACGCTACCACCACTGGTACCACTACTGCTACTACTACCTCCACCACTTCCACTAGTAATATTATTACTACTTCTGCCACTACTACTACTATCATTAGTAATATTACTACTACTACTGGCACTACTACTAATACTATTACCACTACTACAACTAGTATTGTTACTACTACTACCACCACGACTACTAGTACTACTACTAATTTCGCTATTACTACTAATACTACCACCACTGCTACTACTACTACCACTAGTAATATTACTACTTCTACTGGTACTACTAGTAATACTGTTACTACTACTACAGCTAATATTGGTAATACTACTACCACCATGGTTACTAGTACTACTACTACTACTAACTCTACCACTGCCACTACTACTACTATTAACAACAACAACAACAACAACAACAATAATAATACTTTACTGTTTAAAAGATGTAGCAGGGATTATATCAAAAATGCAATTTACAACAATATTTTTTTTATTTAAAAAGAAAAAAAAATGTTTTATATTCCAAAAATGTTCTTCACACTGATTCTTTCTCTGAAGCAGTGTAACATGCACGTGTTGAAGGCACATTGTTCTATCTGTTATCTGATAATTTGGCATTTCAGAGTAACCTGCTTAACTTAAGCTTCTGATATCTATATTGACCTTCATACTGTATATACTGTACATGTCAGGGTGTGATATATTCTCTAAACCCGTGTGCTCCTCAGCCTCCCGTAAAACTACCAAACACCTACATGAGTGTGTGTGTGTGTGTGTGTGTGTGTGTGTGTGGAATTGACATTGGCAAATTAAAATATCTCTGAGTCGAAATGTAACCATCTGGAGCTCATGAACAAGCTCATATTTACATTTCCGTTGCAGTTTTTCATGTGGACGTTTCAAAAGTCTGGCACGGCGTAAATATTTGCCATGAAATGGACTCATGGGCATCCTGCATGGTGAGGAGGATGACGAGGAAGATGTTTCAGAATGGCAGAGTTTAGCTGTTTTAAACATTTTGCCCATTTGATGAAAAATAGGGACCGTAAAAGAAGAAAATCCTCCAAATCTAGTGTAAAATTTTGTGGCGAGGGGCTGTTTTGCAAATGTTGGTTCAGGGGTTCTTGTAAAAACTAACAGCATCATGGTTTCTACTAAATACAAGGATATTTTATCTAAAAAAAATGGCTGCATCTACCAGGAGGTTAAGGCTTGGTCATATATGGAACTTCAAGACGATGAGCCCGAACTTACACCCAAACCCATGTTTTCAGGACACAGATCAACGGCTTTTCACTGACCAGATCAGTTTTTAGATTTGATCCATGTTGAAAACCAGATCTTCTACAAGCATCTCTAACCTTGGTAGACAATCCAAAAACGAGGTTCAGTGCCGTTATACTGTCCAGGACAGTCGTCATGAATTGTAAAGGTGCCAGTAATTTTGAAAGCAGTATTTTGCTTAGTTTAAATAAATGTTTAGTATAACATTTATTTAAATAGGCTGTATTCATTTTGCATTTCATTTTCATGAAGGGTGCCAATAATTATGCAGCTGCCTGTAGGATTGTATATAGCATGTCACTGATTTTTCATCTGTTTTTTTTTTAAACCACTTATAATGTAACAAAAAAAAAAAAAAAAACAATGCATATAATGTAATAAAAATTTCAGAACAATAATTTGTAGAGTCAGCTAATGGAGCGGCTAATGGAGCTAATTTTGCTTTACAGAATAGACAGCCTGAGGCAAACGTCTCTGATTTATTTTATCTCACATATCCTTTCTTACAAGAGCACCCATTAAACTGCAATGCTATTAAACTGTAATGCATCTGAAAAAAAAAAAAACGTTTTTGAAATCGGCATAACTCAATGGTGTTTGCTTAGAAAGGGACCAATCGCATTTCTTCGCATGCTCTTTTCCAGAAAATGGTATCGTATAATTTGTTTTATGCACTGATACTTAAATACTTTGGGGTTGCTCATCTTACCCAGTGCAATCTAACCTCGTTCCTCCATAAATAGAATGGATCGATGTACTGTATCTCATACTCGTGTGAGCTATAAATATATTTTTGTTTCCCAGTGCAACTCTGTCAGGGAGTAATGAGGAATTCAGTATAAATCCAAACAGCACATGTGAGAAGAGACTTCAGTGTCAAGTGACACTTCAGCAGACACTTTTATCCACAGTGACGTTTGAATGAAAAACAGGTCAATAGCTGTCCGAAAAAAATGACCAAATGCTCAATAAAACCATCCCAAAACCTCCAAACCATCTGCAATTCCAAAAGAGAGGCTGGTGAGGAAATGGCCGTCTATAGCTGCTGAAACGTAAGTGTTAATAGGAAGTAACTTGTTTTGTGTACAGCCTACAATATGAAGTGGATTAAAAAAGTATGACAGGTTGTTCTTTAATGGACAAAACATTGCAAAAAACATTGTTGGCAGATAGATAGATGTAGCCAGATTGTTGGCTGTGGTATAAGAGGAATAAAACACTCAGCATTAGCAGTAATGAAAAACAACAGGGAGTTTGCTGCAGGTGCCAATGAAAGGGCCTGGAGTTCAAACTCACGGCCTTCAATTAGCCACTTAAACATTATACTATTATTATTATTATTATTATCATCATCATTATTATTATTATTATTAACTTAATACAATGGATTATTTCAGTAACTGCACTGAAAGGTATGTAGTCGGGTGATTCCATGATTGTGATATTAGAATATTAGATGATAAACAACGATGTCCATGTTTCATATGATAACTTTAAACATTAATAAAAACCTAAACATTATTTTAAAAAAATACATAATAAAATACCCCACATACAGTTATGGCAAGTTATCTTCAAATATAATCAACAAAATGCTTCAGAAAATTAAATTCTAATAAAAAGAATGAACTGTATTATTTTTTTTACAATTATTTTTTGAGTCCATTTAATATCCCATTCTTGAAACATCCTTTTCCACGAGTCGTCCATTTTAGGTTCTGTACATTTTAGTGTCCTGCTCAACCCTGTTACCTGAACACATTCATCATTCTTAAATATTCGGAGTATTCCAATGATATTAGTCATGTGTTCAACAGGAAGTTGCATCATCTGAATTTCCTGGAGATCATAGGAAGAAGAAAAAAATCTCTCATTCTTTGTTCTTTATTTTCATTGCTATTGTGATATGAAAATGAAAATCATTTTAAATAAAGCTCTAGAAAGTCCTTTAGCAGGGATGCTAGTTAACCACATTTGGTGTTATATGTTACTCGTTTAAGATCAAAATCCAACCTGGGATTTTCACATTCACATTCACAACATCCTTAAAGGGTTAAAGGCTTAACTGCAACTGCAAAATCAACTAGAGAAACACAGCCTGTTTCACCCCCTGGCAAAGAAATGACTGCAATGAGGAAAAAAAAAAAAAAGATGCGTACGATTGTGACAGCGACAGGCTGACACCGGGCATGAAACACTGAAAAATCGTCCGAGTGATTCTGAGATATTGGTGGCTGCTAAAAATAGACACAGAATGGTTTTCTGCAGTGGGTTATGTAGGGCAAAGCCTCGTCTGAACCCTCTGATAAAAGCTGAGCACCAGCACGAGCTCTGTGGAAAAAAGGGGGAATCTGTAATTCCTGATGAATCTTTAAAATCCACGAGGTTTAGTTACAACTTTTAAGAAATGCTCCAAATGCTGAAATGCGTAAAACCCATTATTTAAAAACTTCTCGACGTCTTTTTGTTTGGATGTACGCATAGCGTTGTCATGTGACCAAACCTGATAGTCTGTTGCCTTAAAGTGCATTTAAAGATCTGAATTAATACTCTTGTTGCTATAGTAACAGATCATCCACAGGAACTTGTCTGGTGGATTTTCCATACAATCTTAGACCTATAATAAATAGTTTTTTTTTGTTGTTGTTGTTGTTGTTGTTTTTTTTTAAATCTTGCTATTCTTTAACAAAGAAAAATGTATGACTGTTGATAGGTTTATGGAAGGAGTCTCCAGTGTCAGAGCTTTGTAACAGTCAGTAAGTTTTCCTCCTCGTGAAAAAGTCTTTGCGCTTTGCTGTTTCTCTGTAACAGGACAAGCTGCGTTTTTATGTCTTATTAACTTCAGTTAGAGAGAAGGACTGTTTATAGCTGCTATGTTGTACGTGAGAACAGGAGATCTTGTTTCGTGGACGAGCTTTAAATGTAACTATAAATGGATAAAATGTGTCATTCTTTAATAAAAGGATTGTCAGCTTTGATGGTAGAAGATGAATAAAATACTTCGGGACGTGCTGGTTTGGGAAAATAATCAACACTGAGGTAGTAATTTGTATAGCACTTTTAAGCAGCTTTACAGAAATATATAAATCCAGGATGTAAATTTTGTGAAATATATATAAAATATATTCTAATATATGAATTTTTCCCTAATGAGCAAGCCAGAGGCGACGGTGGCAAGAAAAAAAAACCTCCCTGAGATGATTGATTATGGTTATGTTTATGTTATGATTATGTTTATATACCGTATAATAATGTAGCACTGCAGCTCTTATTGCAAAATGTTGATCATATAAAGCGTGTTATTACGTCATAATTATAAAGGTCACGGATCAGTTGCTGGGTCGAGCAACTTTATTCATGTGAAACAGAAGAAAATCCAATCACGCTGTACTAATTTCACATGAGATTAGGTTTGTGGTTCAAGAGATTATGAGATTAATAACTACGTATGCACGAGGAAGAAAATCCCCAGATGACCGTCAGATGACTCTGGAAGACACAAATCAAGGCACAAATCGAGGGGATCGTTAAAGAGAAAGGAAACATTACTTCCAGTTAGTTCAAGGCAGTTCAGCAAGACAAAAACTCCAGACTCCAGAACAGAACAGTGTGTCACCGTGGCCTTATTCGACCAGCATTTCTCTGTCGAACCGGCGCTTCACCACTCACTCCCGCTCTGTCCTCTGAGCTGCCCTCTGAATAATTGAAGAGATAGAAAGAAATAAAATAAAAATGCCCTTCCCATGACAGAGACATGGTGCTACTGCGACTGCTGCCACGGTGGGTGTGTCAGAAGTCAGACGTCAGACGAGGGGCCGCTGTCTCGCCGCTGCACCATCATCTATTTTTCATCACAATGCACCACTCATGACTTGGCTGGGAATATTCTTAAAAAAAAAAAAAAAAAACATTTTCAATTTCTTTTTTTAATACACGCACAAAAAAGAACCCAACAAAAAATTTCCAACAGGAATATAAATCGTAAACATATTATCATCGTAAACACCTTATCATTTGTTGTTTGTAT
The DNA here is from genome assembly GCA_037576815.1 of Pangasius larnaudii. NCBI lineage: Eukaryota > Metazoa > Chordata > Actinopteri > Siluriformes > Pangasiidae > Pangasius > Pangasius larnaudii. The sequence goes on along the minus strand of CM074923.1, from coordinate 24,957,710 downwards.
ATCTTTAAATCTTCCTTAAATCTTTTTTTTTTAATTATAATTGTTGTTTATATTGTATGTGTGCCACTTTAAAAAAAAAAAAAAATCATTTTCCATAATATAATTTTTTTTACTTCCTGTTTATGAACATACTTATTTTGATTTTAGACTTAATTTTAGCATTAGATCACATCTACATGACATCATTTACATAATTTCGTCTCTTTCTTACAGAAGTTATGTCGACAATTTGACACTAAATTAAAAAATGTATATTTTTTAATACATTCTCCTATCATTCTGTTATTCTTTGTTCTTTTTACTATTGTCATTGCAATTGTTACTATTCTTATCAACATTGTTAATTCTCTCTTTCCTTCTCTCTCTCTCTCTCTCTCCCTCCTCACCCTATCACCACACACACGCACACACACACACACACACACACACGCACACACACACACACACGCACACACACACACATACACAAAATTAAAGCTCAGAAAGCCTTGCTGCTCACAGTGTGCTATAAATAGCCCGAGCCATTCAGCCGGAGTCTGGAGTCAACCCCTGTACACCTTCATCATATTCTTCTCTCTGAATTCCTGCACAAACACACACACACACACACACACACACACACACACACACACACACACACACACTGTATTTGTCTCTCTACCTTCCTCCCTCTCTCTCTCTCTCTCTTTCTCTCTCACTCACTCTCTGTCCGTTCCTCCCTCTTTTTTTCTCGTCACTTTATTAAACCACTAAAGCATCCCTTGCATTGCTTCATAGCAACAGTCTCCAGGGCTACAAAATGTCTCCCACACCCCTCATCCCCTGAGTTATCCCTTCTGCTGTTATTGCTATCTTAACTTCTTTATTACTTTCTTCTTCCTCTCTCTCTCTCTATCTCATTCTCTCTCTTTTTGTCTCTCTCTCTCTCTCTCTCTCTCTCTCTCTCTCTCTCTCTGTCTCTGTCTGTCTCTCTGTGTGTCTCTCAGTTCAGTTTGATTCAATTCACTTTGATTCAATTTGCTTCATCATTCATTCATTCATCTTCAGTAAGAGCTTTATCCTGGGAACACTGGGTATAAGGCACTCATTCACACTTGGAGCAACTCACACACACACACACACACACACACACACACACACACACACACACACACACACACACACACACACAGTAACCCGAACTCAGGATCGAATCAGGGACGTGACTTCAAAAAACAAAAATCTAATATACACACATGATACAAGAACAGTAACAAATGCTACTAAGTACATTCTCCAAGTTTGTAAATTTAAGAATTTGACATTTTAAAACATAAAAATGTGCTTTTCGGTGGTATTTAAAGATGCAATGCAAAGATAAACATGTAAAAAAAAAATGTGCATGAAAAATTAGTCAATTTCTGTAATCACAATACTGATCAATATTCCTTGTGCATGTTATCTGAGAAAACAAAACAAAACAAAACCTGACTCTCAAATCAGAGATTGATTCCAGTAAGGAACATCAGAGTTCTGGTACTTAATGTTAATTTTATAATTAATTATCTATAATTTGTTTTTTTGATCACACAATGGCCTGATCCACTCCGTCTTCACTCGTATGAACTGGAGTTTTGTTTTTTTCCCCCATCATTCTCTTGCTTTCTGTTTTTCTCTCTTTCACCTTTACCAAGGACAAGCCTTATTAGAATCCCTTGATCAAATCCTGATCCGGTGATTCACCGAGGATGTTTTCTGTGAAAGATTAGAGCACGGCTTTTGGGATTTTACCCACTCGCTCATTATAATCTGTACTCCTGCGTCACGGATTCAGACAAATGTTCCAGCCTCGCTGCTCATAATCGTGTTCTCAGAATCAGCCATTTTGTTTGTGTCGAACCCAAAGTCACGCTCAGGCTCAGAACTCACAAACTATCCGTCTAAGAGTGAAAGGCATGAGCACTTATATTCTTACAATATATTGTGTTCTGCAGAAAATGTATACAGTAGCTGTGCTCCATAGACAGCAACATTTACACACATAAAATTCTCCTTTCACCAAAAGGGAGTCGTTTAGCCAAGACATGTTTAGCACATGAAGTTTTCTTATTAGCAAAATAAGTCTGGATTAAAACAATTTGGAAGTTTTTTGTGCCAAATCACTTCTAATATGCAATTATACTGTTACATTCTAAGCCACGCCCCCTAGCTGAGTCTGACGCTGGGGAGGTGTGACACAAAACGTTGCGCTGAAGAAGAAAGATGGAGCTACTATTCATTTCTTATGACTAGTTTTCATTTTTACAGATAACTGTAACACCAAACACATCCTTCATGATCAACCATATCTTAGCAAATTGATGACATTGTTGTCAGAATGTCACTTGAAATTCCTGACAACACACAACACAATAAATCAGTAAAGTGCAGCCTATTTATTTTAAATTGCAGCATATAATCTCCTCATTTTTATCTGAATTCATCTTTTGTTTACATGATTACTTTTTTAGCCGTAAGAACTATTATGGCTCATTTGTAGCTCATGTCCTACTTTTTAAACTCACGATACTAAGCACAATTAAAATTGATCTTAAAAAAAAAAAAAAAAAAAAAAAAAGAAGAAGACACGTTCGACAACAACAAGCTCAGTGTCTCCGAATGCTGTTATTCTCCTTTGTTTCATTCACACAAGACAAAGAGGTGACTCTATTTTGCTTTAAGTGCCTCTTAAATTATCCATTTGGTCTCCTTGGAAACTATTCATCTACTTTCATGTGCTTTTATGTGTGTATTATTAACCAGAAAAACGGTTCATGAAAAATAAAAAGCGTTTCCACTGATGCACTTAACCGTGTTGTGTCAATTTAGGAGTTATCGAATTGAAATAAAAAGGTAAAATATGATTTTATTTCATTGTGCGGACCATGATATGATTTCAGTAAACGATATTTAAAATGTTTGGTAGCTCCAAATAATCAGGGATCGTTTAGCTCCAGTGCAAATGTAAAGAAGAAGAAAAAAAGTGAAACTGTTTAGCTCTATATACGTATTGTGGGCTACATACTGTACATTCGTGTACACATTGTCTCCTTATATTTAAAGAGGAAGTAGGAAGCTGCTCAATCAGCCAATACTGGAACAGATGTAATAAGAGTAGCCTGTTTAAAAAAAAAATCCCCAAAACTGTGACTTTTTGTTCTACATTGTAAGATTTTATTCTGACACTAGGCCCCATCTCTCTGCTGTTATTTAATTAAACCTGTCTTTTATAAAGAATAATTCAGTTGATGCTGATAATAATGAAAGGCAGAGATAGAGAGCAGCAGTGGCTGAAGCTCATTGGCTGTAATATTATAGCCATATGCAACATTTCTTATTTCATAATTTAATTTAAAAAATAATTGACCATTTATGTAATTTAATATGGATTATTCGAATTAGATAATGAGTCAATCTGTGGAACAGAACAAGACGGAACCTTGTGAAATGTTGTTTTCATGCTGTATAATCACACACCTGTGTACATTAACGCCAGTGTCTCCTCACATCCTGAATGACAGCTGGGGTATTAGTGCAAAACCTGGAGCTGTGGCCAGTAGTAATGATTAAAAGCCTCTTCCGTCATCCCTTCATGTGGCAAACCAATGGCGTAGCCGCTGTTATACCCAAACCACTTACATTTGCAGCTAGTGTGGTGGATGAAAAATCTATTTATGACCAAAATGACATTTTGGGTTTGTCTTTATAAATAACAACGTCATCCAATTTGTGGATGACGCACTCATTAGTCTTAGCCGAAACTGACAACACATAAAGGCTGCCTAGCATTGTGTAGTCAATAAGTCAATTTGTAGATACTGATAAAGAAAAGCAATTGGTTTAGCGAGTGCGTTTTTCCTTGGACTGACCTAGCGACCTGTCATTTTTGCTGTCTAGTGTCCACGATGTTTGTGAGAGCCTAAAACCAATTCCCAAGCTTACAAGCTCACACACTTTCCGTGAGTTAGTTTTGGCTGAATGCTCCAATCACAGACTTTGTCTTGTAGTGTGTTTGACCATGTAGTTTGTCCAGCTGCCATGCGCGCAGCACAGCATGCAAAGCTTCATGCATGACATCTGCAGTTATTCGTGTACGCTGCACTTACGTCAAGCTGCCTGTCATCATTTCTTTCTTTTTCTATGCATTGCTGCGTGTTTTCATATAGAACGGCTAAATGTATGTTTCTGGCTACATTATTGCACCAAACGTGTCTCACTTTTTCAAAGTATCCAAAAATCATGCTAATGGTGGATGGACTTTTCACCTAAATCAAATTTGACCCAAGAACAGCCAGATGGATGGATAGATAGATAGTTAAAAAAAAAAAAAAACTGGCTTGTTTGCCCAATATAGTATGCCAGTCCCATTTTAAAAAATAATAATAAAAATTAGAATCTGCCTGCCCTACCCTTAGTTTTTTTTTTAAAGGGTCCATTTGATAATTAAGGGTTATACAAATGTTCTTTTTGAAACCCCAATTGGGAAACACTCTGTCGTACAGTGTTTTGACTGTTCCCTCAATCAAAGAACCCTTACGTGTTCTACATTTTCTAAGAGTTCAGGTACTAGCTATCTCAAGATTTATTCTCTGCACAGCAACCTATAATCTAGCTGACATAACATGCATGTTGCTAGTTAGCAAAAAGTTAGCAAAAGTTACTTTAGGAAGCAGCTAACTTAAACAGTTAGCTTAGCAAGCTACACTTGCCTTAGGTTAACTTGTAAGGTTGGTGCAAAAATCCAGAAGTTGGAGTGAGAGACAGATGACTGTAGTGTAGCTGGCAAGTTGTTTATTTCATAAGAGGAGCAAAACTAAAATGTGAACGTACAGTACAAAACAAACTTGTAGTGACTCAACAATGACTGTAGCTGTAAGTTCACTTGTCCCTTTTCAGGAATTCAAGGACACAATCCACTCCCCATTTATTTACTACACCTCTTAATAAGAAGACTATCAGTCTGGCTGTCCTTTTAATTATGCAGAAACTAATCACGGCCTGTCAAAAAACACAGCGTTTTTAGAACCTGCGTGTGAGAGCAAGACAAGTACAGGCAGGATTAGCAAGACAGGGACAGGTTATATTTAGAAATGATTTATTCTGGTTGTTTTTTTTCTTTTTTCTTTCGTGGTTCACTGGGAGGGTTTGTGCTTAGCGTGCTAGAGGCAGCGAGGTCTCCGGAGTGGCGGAAAAAAAAGTTTAATTGGCGACGGGCATTCTGCTGGGAGACTGGAAGGGGAAGGTATTCGCTTGGCTGAGGCAGCTTGCTCATTAGAGCTGAAATACAGGGCAGTGGGAGAGGACATGTCATACCTGCGTGGACTAGCACTGCCATGATCAGCATGATTATACACATGATTATACATCACCCAACGCTGCAGTCAGACATTACAGTTACACTGGAGTACAGTGTATCTACGTGGACCTGCTTGGAGAATCATAACTTGGACTAGCATACTAAAGGCACTCCATTAAAGCAGGTTTCATTAAAGGAAGATTCGATTAATGGAATAAACTAGAGCCTCTCCAGCAGAGGAAAAGAAGGAGTGTGATTATCTTAGAGAAACTTCTGGATGGTATTTAGAGACCTGCTGCTTATTTGCTGTTAGTCATAAAAGGAGGCTACAACTCTAGGGACCCTTCTAAGTAACTACTTTATTACTCAGTACATTTTCACTTTATTTAAACTTTATTTAAGGAATAAATCAATACGGGGCGTGCTAGGAAAGTGGAGTTACTGTTACCACCCAAAAGCTTTCCCATAACAGCACGTCCCCAAGTGTTTTATTCCTCTTATACCACAGCAGTTTGCAAATTATTATGGTTTTTATTAATTAAAGAACAACACCTCATACTTTTGTCAACTTATATCTCCATTTACAGTTGTGGAACATTCCTGAAACACGTGAGTTCTACATTACAGCAGCTAGAGATACTTGTTCCCTGATCAGCCTCTCTATTTTTCTAATAAGACAAAAAAAAAAAAAATGCATCTTTCATGTCCTTGAGTAACCTCAAATGGAAAAGTAGCCGTCCTGATGACTTTCCTTTGACCGAAAACTTTCTTTTACAAGGAGCTGACACTGGAGACTCCTTCCTTACACATAGCTTCGCTGTAGCAGTGAGTAATTTACATTTTTATTTCCTTTATTATTAGGCATAGATTGTGGAGGAGCATCTGCCATAAAGGTCGCTGTATATGCTGTTAATATAGAAAACTTATTAGAACAAGTGAATTAATATAAACCTGTGATTTGCAGCTTCATTACTGTCAGAGATGCTGTTATAGAAAATGAATCAACACTTTCTAACCAATCAGAATTGAGATAATGGAGTGCTGTGGTAAAAAGTTTAAATAAATGTAAATTTAAAATTAAAATTACGCAAGCAAAATGACAATAACACACAATGGACATGTTTACATCTGATAGTTTCATTCTTAGCAAAAATGCCACAAAAAAGGTTTCCATGTAAACGCTAAGCATGCAGTTCAAAACCACGTCAGAATTCCTCCTGTATGTTGTCTAACACGGTTTATGTTTAAAGGTGCGGTCAGTGATCTTCAAGTCAGAACATTTTAACTATTATTTAGCAAAAAGTCTTGTTACAGTAGGAAAACTGGACAGCCACAGTGTCCACAAGCAGGATGATTTATCTGAAACCTAAGCTAAAGCGAAAACATAAACACACGATAGCCCATAACGCCAAAGGCGGTTAAACACGCAGAAACATTAGCAAGTGTTTGTTGTCGATGTCCAGGCCCAGTCATCAGATTTTTTTTTTTTTACCACATGCACTAAAAAAAAGCTCACTGAATTGACTTAATTCAAATGAATACATCGGTTCCATGTGATTGAAATGAGTTTCATCAACACAAATTTGTTTTCATACATCCAATATGATTCGATCATGTATTTTCAAAGCCCTGATTAAATCGAACTACGCGCTCTCACGACACGTGACAGCATTTCTGCAAGATTTCATAATGTAATTGCTTTATGTTAATACTACCTGAATTGATCACGCTCACTCTACATAATTCAATCTAATCTGAGAAACTTGTTTAATTTAAGTTTAGTATAAGCAATGAAATCACGTTTCAATGAGAAATTTAATATTCGGATGTAAACTGTACTATATTTTTTTCTTAAATCTGATCAACCACATATTATAATTTTTTCCAGTGTATTTCCATATGGCAATCCAAAACTGGAAGGGTAAAGGCATGGCAATGCCACATTTCCAAGTATCTCTTCATCTGCCCTTTCCAGCAGTGTATATTAATAATTGAATATTATACGAATGTAATGTTAGGATTTTTTTTAAAGACACTGGACTAAAACAACAACTTACAGTATGTCGGACCAAACCAACAAAAGTATTCATTTGTTTTCCTCAAACACATGAAAGAGGAAATTTTTAATACATTTCATAACAGAGGCAAGAAGTAGAAGTGGACTGAATGGTATTTTTATTATATCCACTGATGCCAGGTTGGTCATTGGTAGTCATTTGAGCTATGACCGATTGGTAATAAGCTAAAAACATTTCATTTAAAATGAATCAATGACGTGACCCATGTGCCGTAACCTAGCTAATACAGGGAATGACCTTCATTTAAATGAAATGAGCTTCTGCTAACATCCTGACTCGCTGGAGTGGTTTGAAAATTAATCAATGCCACTGGATAATTTCTCACGCTCACTTTTGTAATAGTCTCTTTTTTTTTTTTTTCCTTATAGTGATTAACTTCTGTCACACACTGAAAAGCCCAGAAATTAATGAACATCTAGAGTGGTTTAGCTAACTTCTCCAGTGTTGATATATTTAGGCAGAGGGCAGTGTCAACACAAATAAAATTTGCCTGCTGAAAATGCCAGTGTGAAAAGAAGTGGGAATGTGGAAAAAAAAAAAGAAATTGCTGCCAATAGAGGTTATTTAAGCTAGGTCGAAGTCCTTGTAGTAGGTCTTCCCGCTTGGCGGCCATCTTGGCAACGTTCATGGGAAGTTATTTTCAGTCATAATGGGGACAGTGTCATAAACCAGAAATGACAGTGTGACATCTTAACTCATGTGAAAACTGTGATGAATTTACTGGTTGCACAATCGCACTATTTGTCCATGTAGTACACAGTTATAGAAGGGAATCATTTATAATCGCACTATCCGTTAGCACCCAGATGAGGATGGGCTCCATTTGGAGTCTGGTTTCTCTCAAGGTTTCTTCTTCATGTCGTCTCAGGGAGTTTGTCTTTGCCACGTCACCTCTGGCTTGCTCATTAGGGATAAATTCACATTTTTACAATTTATTTTGGTTTCATTTAATTTGAATCTATTTATTTCTGTAAAGCTGCTTTGTGACAATGTCCATTGTTAAAAGCGCTATACAAATAAAATTGAATTGAATTGAATTAACTATGGATCTGAAATAGCAAATTATTTTAAATTCTGACAAAAATTAGATATGTAACATGGTTTTCATCTTTCCTGTTTCTTTATTACAAATGGAGGAAAGCATTTGATGGCTATTTTCCATTTTCCTAATATGTCCTATTACTCGCAGCTGTTAGCTAACTAGCTATCTAAGTAGCTTATCTGTTCACTGTTTTTGTATTTGTTTTCCTGAGTGTGTTCACCTGTTCCATGTTCCTCTTTGATTTTTTTTTTCGTTTCTGGCTTCCCTTAATAAATAAAATGCTAATTATTTGTTCCTTTTGATGCAGAACCTGTGTGCTAGCAAGTTGTTAGCAAGTTGTTAGCAAGTGTACTGGTAGTTTACTATCTGATACGCTAAGTTAATTTAAGTGGTACTACATTATTTCTGATGTCAGGGAGTTTAAAATTTTTAAATATACTCATATCTTGGGAATGTTATAAAACGTTTCAAATGTCTTAAACAAGACCCTGACACTGAAATGTTCTTATATATACACAAACTGAAAGTACGTTTTTTTTTGTGCTCAAGCTAGTGCACACTTCATTAGCATCCTAACGCACACCCCGTAGATGGCCGTCAAGTCAAATACTGCTTGTGTCACACCATTTAATGACATTTGGGACATTTTCTAGATGGAGTCCATTCGCTAACTCACATGCGTGTGATTTTAAGATGATTAATAAACACCTCACAGGTTGGAAGGAGTTATAAACATTTTTTCGTGCGTATTTTATAAATTGTTTGTAGGAACTTCTGGGGAAACAATCCAATGTTTATGTGTTACATGTCTTTATAAATTAGGTCCCTGGTGTTTTTACTGTCCTTGAAGAAAATTCAAATGAACTTAACACATGAATAATTATATGATTCTGATGTGAAGTTTACACGTGGATTTCCACACTTTTTATAATTTTTTTTATTTTTTATTTTTATTTTTTTACATATAGAGGACTTTTCACATGTAGTCCCTGTGTTATTTGTTTCACTGTTCATGTTAGTTTTTCACATGTAGGTCATGTGTTTTTATTTATTTATTTATTTATACATGTGATATCACATTATTCACATGATGTCACGTGTTTACTTGAACAGGGCTAACCTGGTGTAGACACGTGACATGTATGTCATTTATCCATCTAGAAGTTACTAGAACATTTTAAAGGTTAATTGTTTTGTTCTGATACTTTTAATAGTTTAAAATGACGTGTTTTGAGGGACTTTGAGGAGAAAAAAGGGCTAAATTAGCTACAGCACCGTACAGCGTTATTTCTCTTTCCCTCACGCACGGCTCTCTCTCTCTCTCTCTCTGTCTGTCTCCCTCTCTCTCTCTCTCTCTCCCTCACACACAGATGGAAAACAGAGAGAGAGAGAGAGAGAGAGAGAGAGAGAGAGAAAGGGGAGAACTCAGCGCTCCATATCACACACTCGACGAGGGAACTGTTTATCCTGCTGCACCTGAGGAGTCTTTATTTTACCCCAGAAATGCAGGTGAGCGACTCGTTATTTATTTCTTTTCTTTTCTTTGAGACTCAAATTAAATCAAATGACAACATTTAAACTCGTTTCTAATCTATTTACATCCAGTTTTATTGATCCTAATAATGATCAGTCCCTGGTTACGGGCGACTTGTCGCTAAGTGACGTCCTTAAGCGACCCTCGGGATTTTTTTTTTAACGGTCGTTTTTTAAAAACCAAACAAAAAAACAAAAACCAAACAAAACAAACAAAAAAAAAAAAAAACCGCGCGAGGTGCTTCAGTGTGTCCGCGCGAGGGTTGCGCGCGTGCTGCTCTCTTCCAATACGATTCCAGTTTTGTCCCGGGGTAACCAGGGAATCCTGACAGGATTCTAGACCGGAATTATCGACCGAATTTATCCTCCTTTGGTCACTATAGCAACAAATTACGGCTAGTCAAACCCGTTGAGTCTCTAACACGAATATTTTCATCATTAATATACGCTAAACTATTTTTAAGAACTAGTTTATAACACTGAAATTAAGTAGACTGACTTTACACTCAATGCTGGGTAGATTATTGAGAAAAACAGTCCAAATGACACTACTAAAGCTGTAAAGACTAGGCTAATATAAGCTTTTAAATGACTTATAGTACGCCATATAGGCTAATCTGATTTTTCTGGACTAATTTAGGTTAATTTATTTTATATTTCATACATTTCATATACAGTTTAGAATGATATTGTGATGTAATAAGGGATAAAACTGTTTCCAGTCCTGTAATAATCACAACACATGTCAAGGTACCTTAGAAAAACACGTTCCTCAAGGGTTCTTTAAGGGTTTACTGGATAATTACGGGTTCTTAACTTCATTAAGGATTCTACATAGAACCTATGAGTTCTTAAGAGTTCCCATAGAGGGACAAGCAAAGTGTTCTTCAGCTAATTCTGTCCTGGAAATTATCCTGCATTCGGCTTAACGCTGAAGTAAGAAGTCTGAACTCGGAATTGTGTTATTCCAAGTGAAATTATGCTTGAAAACTAGCTAACTGTAGGTCTATGGTCAGTGTTATAGGTTTAACTTAAGTAAAGTCGACTCGTTGAGAAGTATGCAAAGTCATGCAGAGTGTTCTGGCCGGTCCTGGAAGAGAGGGAGCAGTTTGTAGACAAATAAGTTGTTGTTTTTTTTTTATCAAAGAGTATATTTCTACCAAGAAATGATGGGCGTGGTCACAGAATATTCGCTGTATTTATACCAGCTATACATGTAATACATGTAATATTTTTTAAAATATGTTGAAGCTTTTTGTAAGAAGACGTTTTAGCATTCGTGGAAGGAGTCTCCAGTGTCAGCACTTCAGGATAGGTGACGTTGCACTTTGTGTTCTCTCTGTAACAAGTCCAATTTTTTTTGTCTTATTAAGTTGCTGATTGGCTAAATGACTGTTTTTGTCGCTGCTATAATGTTTTGTGGGCATTCCGCAACAATAAATGTAACTATAATTGGATAAAATGTACAACGTGTTATTTTTTGTATAAATTAAAAAGTCTAATTGTTGGCGAGCTGTTGGGGTCAGCGGAATAATACACTTTGGAATATGTTGTTACTGGAAAATAATCAGTTTTGGGGGTGGGAACAGAAACTCTGCTTCATCACATCACCCCGTTGCTGATTATTTTCCTATAACTGCACATCACCAAGTGTTTTATTTCATACTATCAGGGCTAGAGAGTGCATTTGTGTCTACGCAATACAACATAGGAGATTTTGCAGTTTGACTTATATGTGTGTGTGTATGTGTGTGTGTGTGTGTGTGTGTGTGTGTGTGTGTGTGTTGACTTTTGTGCCAATCAGCTGATGCGTTTTGGACTCGATGGGAAGAGCGAGAGAACGGTGCAGATATTTGATCTCAGCTGAGGATCAGATTCCTGGATTAAACCCCATCTTTGCTTTTTTTTGAGAACAGAGTGCTCTTTCACTGCACTTCTATACATTTCATTGAGGGTTGATTGAATATGAATATTTGATGTGCTGTTCCCATAAGTAAGCTTTGCTCTGTGTGATATATATATAAAAAAATCTTTAGTTTTTGGAGTCATAGAACGTATAATGTGACGTGCAAAGCTTTGTCGGTGTGAGATATTTTTGATTCGGATCTCAGAGTGTGAGCACTGCTATGATGCTCGTCTAAAAGCCACCAATAGGAAGGCGGCATAGGATTACGCAAAACTCAAGCGACAGGTACAATTACGCTAGTGGCAAAAACGTAAACGTGTTTGTTTGTCATAATGTTTGTGTTTATGTGAGCTGGTTTTCTGCCTGAGCAGATTTCTGGAACACCCTGATTGCTGACGTAAGCAGAACATAGTCATGTTCTTTAATCACAGATTTCTGTGCTTTCGTTAGAAAACACATTATCTTAAAGAATTCAGCCAAGAATTTATTGGTATCTTGTAGGGTGTGATAAGAAATAAGCGTAAAAGACCACTGAAATCTCACGAATCAGCTTTAGTAATGATAATAAGACCTAACGGAACAGAAGCAATAATACAGCTCGACCTGGTGATGCATTTTGATTCATTCTGGAGTAGATTGAAAGATATTATTGCTCCGCAATTATGGGCAGTTTGGAGGTAGAGCTCTGCGATCATTTAACTTGTACTTTTTTCTCTGAAGGTCACATTTAGTTTCTATGTTAGTAGTGGCTTTTGCTACGTAACACAGTGTACTTGTAGGTTGATTTGCCGTTAGATGGTGACATTCAAGCCGCTGATCATCAAGTCTTTGAGCCTCACGGTCTTTGAGCCAGGGATGTAAACAAGGTCTTGAAATCAAGCATTTTCTCTGCCTGATTATGGAAACCAAATACCATTTACAGGGCCGCATGGACCAAACCGAGACTGCAGGACGGACATGATGAATAATTTGGGGTTGATGTAACCCACACTATTGATAAGGAAAAGAGGGAGGAGACAGAGGATTGATGAAAAGACGTGCATTAATTATGAATAACGGACAAACCCACATCGGCTGTCGCTTTACATGTACCAGTGTCACAATATTTCAGTGTATCCAAATACAATTCAGAGAGTAGCTGCTCTCACAAAGGATCATAAAACCCCAGCTTTGCCTCGCTTTAGTGTCTGTAAAGTGGATCAGAAACAATTTAAGCGTTCAATATAAGAACCCCTGGGTGAAAAAGGGTCTCTCTTTTTGCCACAGTGGACTGACTCTGTATCGCTCTCTTTAATCCCTCGAGCTCACGACCTGAATCCTGATTGAGTTGTGGCATCAAGATTGACCTCCACCTCATAATAGAAGTGTTATGTAGTTAAATATACCACAACACTGTTGGGTTCTTAACTCTGATTGTTCAGAAGGTGCAGATTCATTTTACATAAGCTCTGACTATAAGCTGGAACCCGGAGGATTATATTAATGCACTAGTACAATAATTATCATACATTAACATATTACTATAGCAAACATTTACACAAGACACTCCGCAAACTGACTGGAAAAAAACCTTAATGTGGTTAAATTTTCCAGAAGGAGACGCTTATTTAGCTTGTTATTGAAGGAGTCACCAGTGTCAGCGCTTTTTAACAGTCAGAAGTAAAACTGTAACTTTTCCAACAGAGAAGTTTACAAATTTGTAAAAATATATATATATATATATATAAATAAATAAATAAATAATAATAATAAAAATCTTGGTAATGTGACAAGCTGTGTTTTTTTTTTTTTGTCTTTTTATCTTCGAGAGTGGAAAAAAAGAGAGTCTGGTGAGGGAAGGACTGTTCAAAACAAGTTATAACTCTTTTCGCAGACAATAAATGCATCAATAAATGGATAAAAAGTACAAGTTTGACGTTTACAATGTTTCATCAATAGCTTGAACAGCAGAAAGCAGGTATGAATCAAATATTCATTATAGAGATGTTGGACATTTAGCTATGTATTCAGCTTCGGCTCGTGAATGTGTAATGACGCCGAATGTTTTGACGCATTGAACACGTCTTGCTCGTGTTGCCGATGACTCACTCAGACATCCCCTCCGTTCTCCATCAGATTTCCATTCCACCTGAGCACAGGAGCCACACCTGATTCCATTTGTTTAATCAAATGATCTAGATCTTCAAACAAATATTTGGTGCGAGTCCTGTCTGTATGGAATGAGAAACCCACAGTCACACCTGACCCTCTGTGGGATTGAAGAACATACAAAGTACAAGACAGCAGCCATGTGACATGATGAAACACATGGTTTGACCATCTCATCACTTTCCGCTGTTTAAACACAAGCCTCGTTGTTGTCTCTTCACTCCGTCGAGCTCTGATCAGGCTAAACCAAGCTTTTCATCACTTTTGTTATGTTTTGTTTTCCGGAAAAAAAAAGTGCAAAACTGCAGCCAGTCAACGTAGTGAAACGGATATGTACACAAAATCTTGGAATTCTTGGGTTGACCAGAGCAGCAGTAAAAGATGAAATTATGTATGCAGTATAACATGAAGTATAACTTTTTTTTTTTTTCACTTGAATGGCTAATCTATGCCAAAAATGCGCACGGCATTAGCAATACGACTTTTGCTGACGGATGTCATTTTGGGTGAAAGATTTTACTTTTAATTCCTGTTATTCAGTGACACTGAAATACGAAAAACACATTATGAAATAAAGGACAATCGTAATGCTTGGGATTCAGTATTCTGCGCCATGTTTTCTAAAAAAAAAAAATTAAACTTCATCCTCAGCCACACACTTTAATTATGGTGCATCATCATACATCATACATCATACGTTTAGCTCTGCATGAGACATTGGTATCTTTTGCATGCGTATGGTGTACGATGGACGTTTTTCTACACGTGTTGATTAAGTGTGAGTGCTGCTGAATCGTTCTCAAAATGAAAAAAAAAAAGATGAAAGTGTATGTAAAGACCTTGGAAACGGATCGTGCACAAATCGCAGAGCGACTTGTAAGAGAGAAAGTGTGTACAGTTCTGTATCAGTGGCCACCGTTAGCACTTTTATTGTCTCGCGGTGAGCGCGTTGAGCGTGCCGACCTGTCCGTTGCGTGTGGCAGGAGAGAGATGGAGCCTGTCTCTTCTCGGCTCTAAGCTGTCCCTGTGGACCCATTAGGGGAGTGTGTGTCCGGGCTGAGAGGAGAGCGAGGAGCGATGTCGAGTCACGGCACTCAGCACACACACACACACTTCCTCAGATACTTGTCACACGCTTTATATAAAACGATACAGGCGCTAGTGTAGGCACGTGGATACATGCTCTGTCTCGCACGCATAATCAAGAATATAGACTTGGGAAGTAAATGTGCACTATATAGTCACATAGCAGCTGTGTAAGCACACACACACACACACACACACACACACAGACGAGAAATTGCTGTGGTATAAGAGGAATAAAACACTTCAGGAAATGCTGTCAGCTTTGTGGTGTTGCTTTGTGTTAAGTTGCATTATATTCCTTACGTGCAAGTGTGAATGCATTTACATATATAGCACATATTTTGTGTGTGTATGTGTGTGTATATATACCTGTGTGTGTGTGTGTGTGTGTGTGTGTGTGTGTGTGTGTGTGTGTATATATATATATACATATATATATGTACATATATATATATATATAGTGTGTGTGTGTGTGTGTGCTCTGTCGCTTTGGCCAGATCCATTATGGTAAATACAGTCATTGCTGCTCTTATTGGTCAGCACAAGTGTGCGCACACGCACACACACACACACACACACACACACACACACACACACACACACACACAGTGTGACAGTAATGAACAGATGCTCTCTCCTAGCAGACCTGCTACCCCTGCTCATGGAGCTGACGTCCACCCACTTACAGATGCATTGCCAAATGTACACCTCAGACCCAAATAGCAACACACACACACACACACACACACACACAAACCAACATTACCCTCTGCACCACCGTGCCACCCCATAACCAAATGTTGTCATGTAGATCAACTTTAGCAAAATCTGGCACGACAGGTAAAGACGAGGCAGTGCCAGGGATTAGCTGCTGCTTTTCAGAGAGGATTTCACAGGGTTTTGGATCATGTCAGGAGTCCTGGATGCATGCGCTAGATAAATCTTTGCTGGAAAGCATAAAAAGCAGGTCTGGGACTTTTGAGTGAAGGATCCATCAAACGCATGCATCCAGGAATCAGTGTCCTCGTGTGTACTTGTGTCTGGAGAATCACAAGCTCCACACCTGCCTCCGGAAATAGAGCTGTTTGTGTGTGACGGCTCGTGCTGCTGCCCGCTGGAGGGATGCAATGATCGACAGCCTGCCAGCGGTGCGTGGAACGAGTTGGAATACGGGGTCTTTATCTCAGAGAGAGAGAGACAGCGAGAGAGAGACATGCAAAGAAGAGAGAAAGGGAGACAGAGGGAGGACAGCTTGGCAGAGAGAAACAACGGGTAATTTAAGTACAGAAAAGAAAAGAGAGATAAAGTATCATACAGGAGGACAGGAACAGACAGATCAGCAGGGACCGGATCAGTGCAGGTAGCTGGAGGGCTGGGGGAGGGAGAGAATGGACAGATAGAGGAGACAAGGATAGAGTGAGGTTAAATCATGTATGGAGGGGAAAGGAAAATCTGTCTCTTTGTTTCTCTGTCTCTTTCTCTGTCTCTCTCTTTCTGTCTCTCTCTGGCCATCTGTCTCTTTCGCTGTCCCCATCTATCTGCCTGTCTGTCTGTCTGTCTGTCTGTCTTTCTCAGTCTCTTCATCACTGTCTGTCTGTCTGTCTGTCTGTCTGTCTATTTCTGTATCCCCACCCCTCTTTTTGTCTCTCTCTCTCTCTCTCTCTCTCTCTCTCTGTCCTTATTTCTGTTTGTCTCTCTGTCATTAACTGTCTCTCTCTATTTCTGTTTCTCTCTGTCTCTTTCTGTTCTCTGTCTCTCTCTCTCTCTCTCTCTCTCTCTCTCTCTCTCTCTCTGTCTCTCTGTTCCCTGCTGGGATTTTTACAGTAAGACAAATGAAAGGAGTACAGGTTGGAAGACGGCATGAGCAGCAGGTGTTTGATCTGATTGAGGAATCTCTCCGTCTCTCCACCATCCACGGTGATCCGAGCTAAAAATAGCCGCTGTCAGTGTCTCAGTGTGTGTGTGTGTGTCTGTGTGTGTGTGTGTGTGTGTGTGTGTGTGTGTCATGTGAGATTGCCTCAGGAACGCCAGGAGGCTTCGCTGGAGCAGCTCCCATTCAGCGCAGGACTTATTAACCAACCTACACTCCGCTCTCCCTCCGCGCCCTTCCTCACACTCACAATCTCTCTCTCTCAGCTTTATTCTATATTCTTCTCGCCTCTCACACTGAGCCCCCTGCTGCTCCCACATCATTCATCTGTGGAAGGATGGTCTCACACACAATGCCGCTGATGGGGAAGGTGTGACGATTCGATTGCAGCCTGTCTCCCTGTGTGTGTGCTGCATATATGTGGACCGTTCACAGTGTGTTATGATGAGTGTGACTGTGATTATCTCATGCATGATCTAAACACTGGCAATATTTCAAGATTTGTTCCGATTTTTCCAGTCCGATACAATCCACTACGTTGTCAAAAGTTTGTGGACACATGAATGAAAATCCCATTCCAGATTTAGTCCCCGCTTTGCTGTTATAATAAGCTCCACTCTTCTGCGAAGTCTTTCCACTAGATGTTGGAGCGAGGCTGTGGGAGTTTTGTGCTCATTCAGCCATAAGAGCATTAGTGAGATCAGGCGCTGATGTTGGTGAGGAGGTCTGGGGTGCAGTCGGTGTTCCAGTTCATCCCAAAGGTGTTCAGTGGGGTTGAGGTCAGGGCTCTGTGCA
>CM074923.1:24880060-24894181 GCA_037576815.1 Pangasius larnaudii | reverse complement strand
TTCCCCTGGGGATAGGCTCCAGGTTCCCCCGCAACCCCGTGTAGGATATGTGGTACGGAGAATGGACGGATGGATGGGTACAAAACACCAGTATTGATTTCAGGGGCACTTAAATACTATTAGCATCCACATAACAGGAAAGGTTCAGGTCTAAAAATCTAGGTCTAAACTTGAGGTCAAATACAAACCTACAGACCTCAGACACAGCATTAAATCATCTGAAACGTGATGTGAGCAGAGATTTAGGACAGAGAGAAGTGCGGCTGTGGGTTTAATTAGACCTTTAATGAGTCCTTCTCTTCTCTTTCCATTTCAGGAATGCCCGAGTGGCCTGGTCGATGAGGAAACTTTCAAGACCATCTACTCTCAGTTTTTTCCCCAAGGAGGTAAAAAAAGGACCTCGTTTTTTTTTTTCTTTTCTTGTCACATATTTAAAACGAAGCCAGTTTTATTCCGTACACCAGACTGTTTACTTTCCTCTCCTAGATGCCACCACATACGCTCACTTCCTGTTTAATGCGTTTGATCTCGACAGAAACGGCTCCATTCGCTTTGAGGTAAGCATCCTGCAAGTGAAAATATCTTGAATATGAGGATTTTGTGATTGGTCCGATTGATTTTGATGCAATAGAACTGATGGGGTTGTATTTATATATTACAGAACTATTGTATGTGAGCTTGTCCTGTATGTTTCTGTTTGAGTGTTAGTTGTGTTTCATAGCAAGACATTATGATTTGTCTGAGGGTTTATTTTGTTGTGTCTATATTAAGCCTGATGTTCTCTAGCTGGTCCTTGTTATTGCCGTTTACACCACAGCCCTGTTGAATTCTCACTTCTGATTGGTCAGCAGCTCTGATTATTATAAAAGCATTACAAACAATAGGTTAATATTAATTAACGTTCTAACGCATTATTTTTTTCTGTAGTAACAGCTCATACACAGCGACTTGTACGGCAGAAGCTCCACATAATCTAAGACTGCTAATATTAATATTAATAATAAGACTGCACTGTATTGTATTTTATTGCATTATATTGTAGTCTTTGGCCAATGCGCTGTCCTGTACACCAAAAAGAATTCCTCGTACGCCTCGTACTTGGCGAATAAAAACTGTTTCTGGTCCTGATTTAGGATTTTGTGATCGGTCTTTCTGTGCTCCTGAGAGGCTCCGTCACTGAAAAACTGAACTGGGCCTTCAACCTTTACGACATCAACAAAGATGGCTACATCACCAAAGAGGTGTTGTCATGTTATTTAATGTTATTAATGCTGTTTCCTATTTTTCCATTTTAGTTAACTAAAAAAAAAAAGTTACTTTTCACACAAAATCTTGACATGAACTTAATTTCCTCAGTTAAAATTCCTCATTTCCTTTTTTCCTTTTTAACACTTCAGTACATTTAAAAGTTCTTGCTGTCACTTCAGTGCATTATTTTAATAAGTAATGACTAAGATTTTGACACATTATCCATATTCTTACTTCCACGTATCATTTCTCATTTCTAATCAAAAAAGAATCTTAGCTTCTTTTAACTTCTTATTTATTTTATACTCCGTGGCTATTTACTTATTAGTGTGAAGACTATGAAGGCGATGACATACATTTACACCTAATATGTTTCATGCTGTTTTATGCTGTTTATTAATCAAAAAAGCAACAAAAAATAATAATAATTGCACCTTTGTATGTCAGCTTCAGATGTGTAAAGAATATTCATTCATTCATTCGACAGAAAATACACGGCTTTAGACTAACACATAGTGTAGTGCTCGCTGGATCATAGAGTTACAGCATCATCTGCTGGAGAGAATACAGCCGTGTGTGTGTGTGTGTGTGTGTGTGTGTGTGTGTGTGTGTGTGTGTGCAGGAAATGCTGCTGATCATGAAGTCTATTTATGATATGATGGGCAGATACACTTACCCCAGTGTACGAGACGAAGCGCCATCTGAACATGTGGAGAAGTTCTTTCAGGTAGTAATACACACACACACACACACACACACACACACACACACACACACACACACACACACACACACATACTTTTTTCCCAGTAAACCTCCACAGTGCTTCTCTGATCACTGATTTCTGCAGAAAATGGACAGAAATCAAGACGGCGTGGTGACAATCGAGGAGTTCATCGAGACGTGTCAGAAGGTATTTACCTTCATTTCCACTCACAAGTAAAAAAAAGCATCAATAACTCAATAAAATGATCAAAACAAGAGGGAAGAATAATCATCTGTTATGGAATGATATTTTGTGCCACTGGGATTTGGAGTTTATTTTTGTAAAACATTTTTCTGCTTTATTTGCAGATATCATGTTTTAATGTAACTTAAATGTAAAATATGTGTTAAATCTGAATTATTTCAAAGTTGCATTAAATAAAGTAGCACTTTGTCATGCATATGCATGTAATGTGCTTTTCCTCACGTACTCAGATGTTGCTTTGTGTGAATTTGTAAATATTGTGAAATCAGTGTCATTTTAATTTTTGTTTTTCATTCAGATTGACAAAAAAGTAAAAAAAAAAATCTAAATCCAATTATCACAAATATCCAAAAAAAATCCATAGACTCGGCAGCTGGGGGGCGTGGCCTAAAGTTTAAAGGTGGAATTGTACATTAGAAGTGATTTGTAGGGAAACTTGTATAGTTTGAGTTTGATTCGTGTGTAAAATTTTTATTATACCGTTAACTGTAACTGTAAACGGATAAAAGCTATGATGTCATTCTTTATCCTGCTGTCTTTCTGTGGTATAAGAGGCATAAACTGCTTCAGGATGTACAGTTATAGGGAAATAATAATAATAATAATAATAATAATAATAACTTTGCTTTGTGTCTGGTTGCATCACACCTCCCTGTCCTTGATTATTTTCCTATAACAGCACAACCCTCAGTATTTTATTCCCTACTTATGCATTTATTTGCCTGTTTTATTAAATAGTGGCTATAAACTTATTTGCTAGCTAATGCAGTGATTAACTAGTTGCACTGAGCAGCTAGTCGATTAGAATCATTAATAATAGAGGGGAAAAACTGCACCTTTTATTTTTGGCTGATCTTTTCCTTTAATCTTGTCTGTGTTGCAGGATGAAAACATCATGAGCTCCATGCAGCTCTTCGAGAATGTGATATAGAGATATAAACCAGGCCGCTCACTACAGATACAACAAACTCCTGCGGAAAAAAAAAAACAACACTCCTCCATTATCCAGATCTCCTCACACGAAGCCAGGAGCACAGCGTCTGGCACTCCAACCTGATAGAGACACGTAGGACAACTCACGGGGGGTAAAGAGGGCCGGGGAGGGGGAAAGGAAGGGAAGGGGGGGGGTTATTACTGCACAGCACACAGTATATGAGGAAAAATCAGAAGAGGAATACGGATGAATGCAGAAGTATTCGGGGGGGAAAAAAAAGCAAACGGATTTTCTGGATCGAATGACTGAACGAGATCTTCATTTTCATCTTTAAGCTCTCTGCTCCAGTCTGTACAGAGTGTACGGATTATCCTGTAGATTTCACAGACATCGCGCTTCCACGAGTGACCACCAGGGGAGCCAAAGACTCAAAGAAGCACAAGGGAGGAAAAGAGGGAGGGATGGGACGGGATGGGATGGGAAAAATCACCAAAAAAAAAAAAAAAGACTAAGACAAAAATAAAAAATATCGAACTTAAGCATGCTCATCCAAAACGACGTGTGATTTTCGTGGTTTGCCTGCACTGAGAATGACGAAGTTGTACATTTCCTTCTTTTTTTGTTTGTGGGCCAGTAGATTTCTCCCAGAGACGACACACACTACAGGACTCATATGTATAGCGTGATGTAGCGTAACTTCTCATTTCTGCTTGACTCTTTATTGCACTGATCATCAACAAGGCATCTAAGGTGACATATCAGGCCATGGTTTGGCTTTTTTCTTCTGAATTTAACCGATTTTTTTTTAAAGCTTGTCCTGTTGTATTGGAAAGATTTTAAAGGTTCATTTAGTGACATTTGGATTAAATACAGAGTGTGAGGGTGTCACGGTATCGCGAGAAGGATGAGTTCATGTTCTTCACATAATTGAGTTATAATCCGAACCCACACATGCAGCAATGTAAATGTGTTAATATTATTTATTCTGTTTATTTGATAAAGAATATCTTATGTTGTTATGATGAATAAAGAATGCACTTCTCTCAATCCGACTTCACACACGGTGTTACGATGATTACTGAAAATTACATCATGATCTGAAAAACATCTTAAGGACTAGTTTTCTTTACTATTTGCCTCAAAGCTTCAGCTTCCTAAAAATATATTCCTATAAATATATTCTCAGCTGGAAAGAGCCGGTGTGGCTGCAGCTTTTTATTCCAGTCAGACTAAGGTGAGGCTTCTGTTTGGTTGGAATGAGTTTTTTTGGCCCACTCAGCTAAAAAGGATTTGTTTACTGATCCATCCACTGATCCATCACTGATCCA
This sequence comes from Pangasius larnaudii, assembly GCA_037576815.1. Classification (NCBI taxonomy): domain Eukaryota; kingdom Metazoa; phylum Chordata; class Actinopteri; order Siluriformes; family Pangasiidae; genus Pangasius; species Pangasius larnaudii. Next base: position 24,889,701 of record CM074923.1, on the reverse strand, counting down.
TCACTGATCCATCCACTGATCCATCACTGATCCATCACTGATCCATCACTGATTGTTTCACTGATTCCTTCAGTTATTTGTTCACTGATTCATTCAGTTATTTGTTCACTGATTCATTCAGTTATTTGTTCACTGATTCATTCACTGACCCCTTCACTTATCCATCACTGCTTTATTCACTGATTCCTTCAGTATCTTAAAAGATTTGATTACTAATTTGGGTAATGATTCATTCACTGATCCATTCACTGATTCATCCACTGATTCATTCACTGATTCCTTCAGTATCTTAAAAGATTTGATTACTGTTTCGAGTAATGATTCATTAACTGATCAATTCACTGATTCATTCACGGATTTGCTTACTGATTCATTCACTGATCAATTCACTGATTCATTCACGGATTTGATTACTGATTCATTCACTGATCCATTCACTGATTCATCCACTGAGCCATTCACTGATTCATCCACTGATTAATTCACTGATTCCTTCAGTATCTTAAAAGATTTGATTACTGATTCGAGTAATGATTCATTAACTGATCAATTCACTGATTCATTCAGGGATTTGATTACTGATTCATTCACTGATCCATTCACTGATTCCTTCAGTATTTTAAAAGATTTGATTACTGATTCGGTAATGATTTGTTCACTGACTTGATTATTGTTTCATTCACTGATCCATTCACAAAATTCACTTACTAATTCATTCACTTATCCATCACTGATTCATTCACAGATTCCTCCAGTAGCTAAAAAGATTTGGCTTGATTCGGCTAATGATTCATTTACTAATTTGTTCACTGATCCATTCAATGATTCACTCTCTACTTCATTCACTTCACTGATTCACTGGAGCACTTTCACTTTACCCAAACTGATGACTACAAAGATTTCTGATGACCAGACAAACCGCTAGAGTGCTGTAACCATAGCTAACAACTCGTTCTATCTTTGTGTCATTTTATAAGATGCTTGTATCTTCATATTTAGACAGAATTTTTTTTCAAAATAAGTCTACACATACTCATTACACTACACAGACATTACCAGTACTGCTTCTGAAGTATTTTTGTGCCGTGTAATTATAAGACAGACGTTTAAGGTGTTTGAGTGCTTCATATCAATAACCACGGTTTTGCTGATGCACCAGCTCATTCAGTGCTGTTGTGCTGACCCTGACTGTTTACCGTAGCCGAGTCATTTAACTCCACCCTGTTTGTCTTTTTTTCCCTCTCGCTCAGCACTTCTCTCACCCATCCTTTATCCAGTCTGTCCATTTCCACACTTTCCTCTGCTCCTTTCTGTCCTATGTTCATTCGTTTCAGGTCCACAGAGGATGGAGGAGACGTCACGACATTGACAATTCACTTCGGGGTCAAATGAAACCTTGTACTCTGAGTTCCAACCTTACATCAATATGTGTTGGGATTTGTTTAGAAAAGAAAAATTTATGGTCCAAAATATGTATTTATTAGACGTGTTGTGGCAAAAGACGGGACACCTGACAGGCAACGCCTAAAAAAATGTAATGGTTAGGCAACTGCTCTGGATTAAGAGGAATAAAACATTTTGTGACATGCTATTATGGGAAAATAATCAACTTCGGGGGGGAACACTACCCCGATTATTTTCCTATAACTAATTTACATATTGTATTGGCTTTATACACTCAACATTCATATTATTAAGATATGAATCTGCTCATTTGTGCAATTATTCATTCAGCCAATCGTGTGACAGGAGCTCGATGTATAAAATCATGCAGATACAAAACAGACCAGGTTCAAGCTGAACGAAACTCAAATAGCCACTCTTTCCAACCGTGGTGAGCAGAAAAGCATCTCAGAACACACAACGTGTTGAAATTTGAGGCTTGAGGATGTACTACGACGTGTTAGGCCGATTGGAAATGTGCATGAGCAGGGGTACAGGTGTTCCTATTAAAGTGGCCAGTGAATGTATTTGCTCTATAGTTCCTCTTAAGGGATATTTAAGGACACTTTTTAGGGTTTTTTTTTGTAAGCGCTCTATGGAAGATTTGTATTTCCTTCATTCATTCATTGCTCTATTTGTACTATAAACAGCACGCAAAATCTTTTCGGCCAATCGTATGTTTCGTTACTCAGCCTCTACACCAATCAGAAGCCTCGTCCATTAACAGCAGGAATGTAGTTGTGAACCATACCGATGGGCCAAATTACTTCTTTCAGTAGCAGCAATGGATGAACTGTATCTTTTGCATTTTTTTTATTGATTTAGCTCTGTATGTGTCTGTGTCTGTGTCTGTGTGTGTGTGTGTGTGTGTGTGTGTGTGTGTGTGTGTATAGAAAACTGATATATACACACCTATTTGAAAAAGGAGTGTTTTTATTGACTGTTATACCGCATTGAGCTCTGATCATTAAGCAAATATGCACTGATGAACTGTACAAGAGTAACAAAGCTCTCAGAGATGGCACAGCAAGTCAAAATTTGAGTGGCAAAAGCCCCCCCATGTGACCTATATGGCCACGCCCCTGAGATTAGCCTACACTTTATCATTGGTAGCTGAAAAACAAAGTTCTTCTTCAGCTTGCTTTTCTTGAAACGAGTCATTTTACAGTGATTTAGTACAATAATTTTATTCTTTATACCTAATTTCATTGCTAGCATGAAATGCATGTATGCAAGTACAAGTAAGCTAGCATGCTCGTATGCTAGACTGCTATGATGCATGCATGCTAGTGTGCAAGTGTGCATGTAATTAGGCTAATTTTCTATGAAAGTAAGCCAGTATTCAAGTGTACTTGTATGAAGGTCTGCTAATGTAGGAGTAAGGAACCGTGCTAGTGTGCAAGAACGCTATTATGCACGTAGGTAGGTATGAATGAATTGTTCTTGAAGTTCTCCGACTGCTGTAGTGACGCCATCAGAAACAAAACAGACAGGCCTAAGTGAGAACTAAAAGAAACAAAAGGAAGGGAGTGTTGAGATGTAATATTGGGGTGATATTGGCAAATCTTCTATCAGTGTATATTCAAAATCACTGACAGTATTTACACATTTTAATACAGTTTTTAGAGTACAAAAAGTGGGACGTCCTCAGTCTTGTGCTTGATTCACAGTTAATGGATGGCATTGGTCAGTTATATTGCTTATCTAAAATTGATTGTTTCAATTAGGGGGTATATTGAAGCTTTTTTTGGAGAACTGATACATGGTTCATGATTCATTCCTCTCATTCAGCGAATCAGTTGAGTCAGTGAGTTCAGTGAGTCTGAGCTGATTCGTTTCGGGAACCTTATATGGTTCTTATGAGCCACAAACTGTGCAACTGAATGAACCCGGATGAATCATTTAACTGAACAAACGACTCAGAATCAATCATTTCAAGTCTGAAGATTCGGGGATGTATGTATAGAAAGGATTTGGGTTGAGATAGACTTCCATTGCTTGTTTGCTGCTTTATTCTTGTATCTCCAGTGTGAAAAAACGAACAATGGATGCTAAACATGCGAAACACTGCCATTTTTATTTCCCCAAACAGTTCCTTCATATCTGGTTTGTTTGACTAAGACTAAAGGAGGTTGTAAACTGGGATACACACTGCACTCCTTCATTCAGAATAATGAGCTGCTATTTCTAGATGTTGCATCATTTCCTGTGCTCATTCACTCGCTCCTGCATGGCCTGAAGGCTGGGTTATTGCTGCCATGTGATATTAATCTGTCCCCCCTAACCTCACACACACACACACACACACACACACACACACATCTGATTAAATCACAAGCTTCAATATAATTTATAAAGATGGTACCTGAGCTGTTCGTGTGACCTCATTTCCGTCATGACTAACCTGCACATTCTCGTCATGCTGCTTAAATGTCATGACGTTGCATCGCTGCTGCTGATATCAGCAAAGCACAGCTATGGGTTTAAATCACAGTTAGTGACTCTGTGGCTAAGGGGAAATGTTAAGAACTGCTCATGATGTCCTGAAACAAACACACACACACACACACACACACACACACACACGACTGGGTTTAGAGGTCAGGATTTGGATAAGTTGCTTTAATGATGTTTTAATAATAATAATAATGTAGGAAGAATAACATGTTTTTACTCATTCATTTACCACACACACACACACACACACACACATACACACACATACATACAAGTTCAAGTTCAAGTTCAAGTGGAGTTTATTGTCATTTCAGCCATATACAAGTACATAGTGAAACAAAACAACGTTTCTCCAGGACCAAGGTGCTACAAAGGACAAACACAGAACAACACAGAACTACAGGGTACTTACACAATTTATACACAAAGTACACAAGTGCAAACATGACAGTACAATGACTACTGGGATAGACAATGGGTACAGAAGGCCCAGTACAACGCCGACCAGTACACAGCCCTGTTTAAAAGTGAACTTAGTGGCAATAGTGCAAAGAGTACAAGAGTACAATACAAGTAGCTGAAATAGTGTAAACATAAGAAGTAGCAGCCTGTGTACAGTAATAAATATTGTAGCAGCATAAACATGTGCAAAAACTTGCATTAAAAATCTCAGGGAGGATGGAGGATGCTCAGGTGTGTGTGTGTGTGTGTGTATATGTATGTGTGTGTGAGTGTGTGTTCCTTCAGTCCAGTTTCTGACTATTGAGGAGTCTGATGGCATGACACACGCACACACATACACACACACACACACACACACACATACACACACACATACACACACACACACACACACACACACACACACACCCTGGGGTTATTATGGTTGATTATAGTTAACTAACTAAATACTAAATCAAACCCAGAAAACTACACATATTATCTGTAACTAGCCGAGGTACAAGAACAGCCAGTCGTTATTAAATGATAACACACTGAGTGCTTCACGTGCGCTCTGTTCATTTCTGGCCAAACATCATTTTGTTAATGTCCTCAAATGATTCAGTTATTTATTAGAATGTTATGAACATGGACAGTTACACAATAACATATTTCTCTGTTCCAGTGATGTTACACGGTGTGTATGCATCCGTTCCTCTCTAAGGATCAGGCACATTTCTGTTAATACTGAAATTAAAACAGGACTGTATAAAAAGTAAATAAAAATATGTATAAAAAAACAATCAAACAGTTAAACTAACTAACTAACTAACTAACTAACTAACTAACTAACTAACTGATAAATAAATAAATAAATAAATAAATAAATAAATAAACCAATAAACCCAAAAGTAAAATTCGTCATATTAAATAATATTAAAAACAAATTATTATTTTATGAAATATTAGTCATTAAATATCCCATGAATTATTTTTTTTAATGAAGATGGAAGACCTTAAACTTTTTCTGTTCCAGTGATGTTACACAGTATTTATTCATTCCTCTTAATTAATGCTGAAATTAAAATGATATAAAACCTAAATGTAAAAAAATCTAACTATGCAAACAAAGACACAAATATTACAATAATAAAATAATGTTAATATTATTAATAATATAATAATAATAATAATATAAGATTTTTTTTTATTAATTAACACTCACAGATTACAGAATCACACTTTATCATAAACAATATTATGCATCTTAGTCATAAGGACAATAGTTATTATTATTATTATTATTATTATTATTATTATTATTATTATTATTATTATTATTATTATACAAAATACTGATTCCAAATAACGATCTTATACTACCACAATAACAGCAACAACAACAACAACAGCACCAAAAAGCAACCTTCTTTATCCTCTTGCTTTATTATTATTATTGTTGTTGTTGTTGTTGTTGTTGTTGTTGTTGTTATTATTATTATTATGCAGCAATAACAGTTATATATAAAATGGCTGTATAACTGTAACGTTTGTGTAATATTTATCATTGCGTCATTGTTCCTGTTACTGAATTTGGATAGACAACTTGTGGAAAACATAATCAAACGCATAATTATCTGTTTTTCACAAAAGAAAACAAAAAACCCAAATACACCCAGGTCACGTGACTTTGGTCACTTAGGTAATGACGCATTGACGTGATGTGGACGCTAGGGGGGAGTATAGAGGTAAAAAAAAAAAAAAAAACGTATTAATATACAAAACGGACATATTACAGAACAAGAAAATTAGCGCTCCTACACATCTTATTAAAATAGTTTTGACAGCGCGCTGTTTTTAAAACCGATAAACGGATAAACGGATAATTAGAGGAGGCGACTGTCTCTTTAAGAGGCTGATCACACGCGCTGGCATTCGGAGCGATCCGATTGGCTCCTGCTGTCTTACGCAGGTGGAGGAGTGGGCGGGACCTAGCGCAGGAACGTTTTATTGAGCATGCGCAGACGGGCTCTCTGAGCAGTCGGCCTCCTCCAGGCAGCGCGCGCTGAGAGCTATTGGAAGAAGCTCTAAGAAGAAGAAGGAGAAGAAGAAGAGCTCTTCTTGAGATAACGTGTGTCCGGTGTGCGGTGTTTCGTGGCTGAGTTCCGCGCTCGGAAATCCTCCTCTGTGACCGGGTTCACGTGCGGTGAAGCAGGCGGTCAGGTCTGAGTGAGAAGCACCGCGAGGAGGAGAGGAAACTTCCGTGCACTTCTCTTTCTCCTTGGACAGGTGAGGCCACGCTGGACAACTTCCTAACCGACATACGGGTCTTTTTTATTTATTTATATATTTGTTTATTTTTTAAATGTTCTTATCAGTTGTGTTCATTTATAAATTCACCTATTCAGCATTCTCTCTGAGATGTTTATCGGTCGGTCAGGCCTGTAAGCTCATAATCCTCACACATCAGTATTTATATTTATATTTATGTAACTGGCATGGTCATGAATCAAGAGGATACTGTTGCCTAGGCGACACGATACACCAGCTCTCGCTCATTATCGCGATATTCCTCGCGGTTACGATACTATATATATATATATATATATATATATATATATATATATATATATATATATATATCCTGACCTTACTATTATATTATCACACTCTGTTCCTCATTCATTCTGAACACAGACACAGCTGTATAACACTAAGGTCGGATTAAACTCTTTTTATTACAGAGTGATACTTTATTATGAACAATATCATGCAGCTTAATCATAAAGACCATAGTTGTTTTATTATTATTATTATTATTATTATTATTATTATTATTATTATTATAATACATAGTATTGATTTCAAATAATGATCTTATACTATCACAACAACAGCAACAACAGCACCAAAAAAGCATCCTTCCTTATCCTCGTCCGCTTTATAATAATAATAATAACAACAATAATAATAATTATTATTATTATTACTGTTGTGTTATTATGCAGCAATAACAGTTATATAAAATGGTTGTATAACTGTAATGTTTGTGTAATATTTATCATTGTGTCATTGTTCCTATTACTCAATTTGAATAGCAGCCAGACAGCTTGTGTAACGTTTGCCAACAAGGCGACACGATACATCAGGTCTCGCTCGTCATCGCGATATTCCTCGTGGTTACGGTACTAATATATCACGAGCTTACTTTTCTCGCACTCTGTTTCTCGTTCGTTCTGAGCACAGACGCAGCTGTAGAACACGAAGGTCGTGCTCTAGCACAAGGCAGGCAGCTTCCTGTGCGTCTTGTGCTTTTTATATTTTGATATTTTGACATATTTCTCGTCCTGACTGTTTACACGAGCAGGACCTGACACCTCTTTTAACACACTTGACTGAAATCAGCAACATTTCCTTTGTATTCTGTGTTAATCCCTTTATTTTGACATTTTGACTTTGAAGCCAGGGCTGACTGTCTCCTTGGTATAATCCTTGTCTTAACGTCCATGTCGCAGTCATCGATTGATTGATTATTTTTTTTTAGTTAAGCTCTGAACCGTCCGTGTGCCGGACTCTTGACAATATGTCATGGCCACAAATTAAGAATTTGTTTCCTTGTTTGTGGCCTCGATTTACCTAAAACGAGGGAACGAATTCTTTATTCATGGCCACGATATATTATTTTTCCCCGCATATCATGTACAGGGCTGCGTAACAAACATCTGAATGGTGGAAAAATTCCCAGGTCGTGCGTCAATCCCGCTTTAATTTGTGCCGCGATGTTGATATCGGAGCTCTGATGCTGAGAGAAACATCAGACGCGCATTAGGATGATTCGCGTCCACGTGTTCATACAATGCGTCACGTCAACATCGATTCTGATACCGGGGATGGACAGTGCGGTGAGACGGTATCAGTATCGTGATAATATGACGATAGGCCGTTCGGCGTTATCGGCTGTTACTCGCAGTCGCAGTACTAATTCATCGCGACCTTACTGTTATCACGCTCCGTCCGTCATCCGTTCGTAACGCAGGTGGAACTGTACAGCACTGGGGTCGTGATGTAGCACAAGTCACGCAGGTTTCGGTGGTTTCTGTGTATCTGGGCCTTCATTCACACGCACACACGCAGTTCTGATCGTTACATTTTCATCTCCTGTCTGTTTTCATAAGTAGGACCTGACACATATCTGATTCCCGTGTTTGCATGTTTCTCACACGTATCTGAAAACAGCGACTTTTTCCTCATAGCGTCACCGTGGTTACAGAAAAAAACAGGCGATTCCGGTGTGATCGCTGCCTCTTCAGCCTCTCTGTATTGCGCTTTAAATTTACATTGCTGTTGAAGCCAAGGACCGATTCGTATCCTTGAGAAAAACCAGACTCTACCCTGCAGAGGTTTTTTTTTTTTTTTTTTAAGTGGTTGATAAAACGATTTATTTTATCCAGACTCCACTGACTGCCCTCCATTACTCTGTGACGTGGGTCCAGCTTATCATCGCGTAACACTGACAGTCACGACAGAATTAACATGAAAACCCGAAGCGAGAGTTTCGATTTAGAACCTCATTTGAACGTGGTCCAAGGCGTTTACGCGTACGCAGCGATATCGGATCTGTGTCAGACGTCAGAAGAAAAGAAGAAAAGAAATCCAGAACCAGGATGAAGGATTCACATTCAGTATTAATTAGTTCTTGTCTAAATAATGATTTGCTGTTATAGAAGAAGAAGCAACACCTCCTGACCAATCAGAATCCAGAATTCATCAGCACGGTGCTCACGCAGCGCGTACGGCGAGCTCGGGTCGTCTGGTGAGAAGGCAAGCAGTGGCGTGAAGTGCTTTATGACTCTCTTTTCGGTTACTGGCCTGTTGAGATCGTGATCTGAAAAGTGAGATCAAAACTGAATCATTGCTGAAAGGTCATGTCATGAGATTGTCAAAGCCGTGACACATCATCAGACCTCATCTTCATGACATGTTTTCTCAACTCTGAGTCAAAACCATCTTTCGTTTTTTTGCTTCAGGGAAATTTGCGAGTTCCCATTATGAGGAAGTTTCTTTCATGTTGTTGTTGTTGCTCTTTCGGCTGCTCCCGTTAGGGGACGCCACCGCGGGTCATTGGTCCGAGTATTTATCTGGGCTTGGGTTAGTGAAGGAGGCGTGGCCTCTCTTTCCGTCAGTCCCAGTGAAGGAGGCGTGGCCTCTCTTTCCGTCAGTCCCAGTGAAGGAGGCGTGGCCTCTCTTTCCGTCAGTCCCAGTGAAGGAGGCGTGGCTTCTCTTTCCGTCAGTCCCAGTGA
>CM074923.1:24877861-24880050 GCA_037576815.1 Pangasius larnaudii | reverse complement strand
AGTGAAGGAGGCGTGGCCTCTCTTTCCGTCAGTCCCAGTGAAGGAGGCGTGGCTTCTCTTTCCGTCAGTCCCAGTGAAGGAGGCGTGGCTTCTCTTTCCGTCAGTCCCAGTGATGGAGGCGTGGCCTCTCTTTCCGTCAGTCCCAGTGATGGAGGCGTGGCCTCTCTTTCTGTCAGTCCCAGTGAAGGAGGCGTGGCTTCTCTTTCCGTCAGTCCCAGTGAAGGAGGCGTGGCCTCTCTTTCTGTCAGTCCCAGTGAAGGAGGTGTGGCCTCTCTTTCCGTCAGTCCCAGTGATGGAGGCGTGGCCTCTCTTTCTGTCAGTCCCAGTGATGGAGGCGTGGCCTCTCTTTCTGTCAGTCCCAGTGAAGGAGGCGTGGCCTCTCTTTCCGTCAGTCCCAGTGAAGGAGGCGTGGCTTCTCTTTCCGTCAGTCCCAGTGAAGGAGGCGTGGCTTCTCTTTCCGTCAGTCCCAGTGATGGAGGCGTGGCCTCTCTTTCCGTCAGTCCCAGTGAAGGAGGCGTGGCCTCCAATTACTTAAAGAAATGCTTTTTCTTGCCTAGTAATTTCGAGCTGTTCATATGATCGTATTATTTTGCGTCACGCAGCATTTTGGTGATTATAAGGATTGTATTGAATATTGTCTCAGGAAAGCTTCACTGAGAGGGAAAAAAAAAAAATTTCCATTATCTAATAACACCAAAACCACATGAGGAACAAGGACATGAACAGGGGATTGTCCTGATGATTTCACCTGACAGAAGCGCTGTCTGACTGGAACTTTCCAAAAAGATAACAACACTGTGTGAACAAATGTGCTTTCAGAAAATCAGAAATGGGAACTTGACATGTTGTTTTTATGTTTTTTTTTTGTCTTCTGTGTATTTATTGATTTGTTTCTGGGAGCATTTGCTCAACAGCCTGAATAAAACTCGTCACCTGGGTTACATCTCGCGGTTTTACCAGAAATCTAAATTTCCCAAGGCATCTATTCATGTTTTCAGTTATACTAAAGGTTCTCTTGTGTAAAAGTGGTGGATATAATTACTCAGAATATAACGTAATCTATTTCACCTCTCACCCACTTCCTTCATCTGTAAAGCACTTTTATGAGACAGTGATAAAGATATTTTGCTTAAAACGTTCTCCGGGTCACTGAGGATATTCAGGATTTTATACACATCCTAGATAAATGAGTTTTTACACCCTGGAGCTATACTCTTTGTGTGTGTGTGTGTGTGTGTGTGTGTGTGTGTGTGTGTGTGTGTCCTTCGAGCAGAGGAAGCATCCTCTGTGTTGTAGAATCTAATTTATATTTGTCTACATTGAGACAGCGGTTGTATTAAAATGGGTTTCTCCTTCTCATGATCCTGTTTTTAGCATTTTTTTAAAATTATTATTTTTTTTTAAATGACATCAGAATTGAGGAAATTATTAGTTCTCTGTTATACATGCAGAAGGAAAATTTTTGAATGTTGTCAAACTTTGTGGTGAACTAAAGAGGAAACAATTTTTATAACAGCTTTTGGAAATTTTTTATTTTTTTTTTCAGTTTTGCTCAGCGTGAGTCAGTGCGCACACAGTGCGTGTGTGTGTGTGTGTGTGTGTGTGTCATTAACCTGCTAATCGATACTCATCAGTCTGCACCTCGCCTCATTTGCTTGGTGATATCCGCAGCACGGCTTTGACCAGAAGAGCTGATGTTGAAGCGAATGTCTGAAGTGTATACATTCACGATTTACTGAAATATTGTTATTGATCACGCGAGCAGTTTAGATCATTTTTAATCTATTTCCCCACAAAGCGCTGGAGGGATTTGCTGGTTATCTGGCAACCCTGAATCAACTTAATACAGGATATATTTGAAGCACTCGGGAGAGTGTTTTATATGAGAAATAAAGACTCCCGTCTTGACGGCTGTCCCGAGTCGGAAAACGTACAGATACAGCACGCTGACGCTGGAGACTCCTTCCAGAAACCCTCAATGAAACATCTAACAGAAAACATCAGTGCATCAGTGAGTGAAAAGAGGTGGGAAAGGAAGGCACTGTTAGGGGTGTTAGTGTGAAATGTTCATTGTATGATAAACTTAATATATATATAAGGAATAAATTTAAAGTAAAAACAAAAACGTCTGTATGTTCTGTGTGTGTGTGTGTGTGTGTGTGTGTATGTAACAAAAATGTATATACAGT
>CM074923.1:24862861-24875361 GCA_037576815.1 Pangasius larnaudii | reverse complement strand
TTTACAAAAACTTTCCTCATTTTTCGGTGTCAATTATTGTTAGTTCACATTAAATAAACGTGTCAGAAAATGATTTTTGGGGGTTTCTTTTTTAAAAACGCACTTATACACTTATGTCCTGGGAGTCTGTTAGGAGGTCTGCATATTCTCATACGTATGGCGTATCGTAGAAATGGCGTGACGACGTTCTTTGTGGTCGCGCGGTAACGTGACACGATGCATAGGGTTTTTTTGGTTCGTTTGTTTCTGTTTTGTTTTGTTTGGTCTTATCAATATCCAGAAATCATCTGCGAGAACATCAAACATAGCTAAAGATGAATTAAAAAGTAGCTTTTTTTTGTTTTTTTTTTAATTAATAAAAGGAATAAAACACGTTTGGAGTGTTTCGGATCTGGGATCCAGCTCGTGTCGTCGTCCAGTGAAATGTGAACCTGCATGTCGGAGGAAATTCCTGGACGTTGCACTAAGCCTGATTTAGTTGCGTTATTTCAGCCACCTACTGGTTCTCCACTAATACCTGGATATTTCCTTGGATTATACGTTTCGGGTTTATTTATTTATTTATTTTATTCTTTTTTTTTAAAATGGTGTTGCCTAACACACAGCACAGGCCTCAGACCAACAGGAATAAAACATAAAACCTTTCACATCCTGGCTTTAAAAGATTAAAGTCTTTAGGTTAGAACTTTCCAGCTAAATGTTTTGTTTTTTTTTTATTCCGCATAGAAACATGAAATTAAGCAATAGCTTAAGCATTGTTTGATTCAATGAGTTCTTTCATGTTCCATCATGTCACTCGTCTTTTTTTTTTTTTTCTTCTTCTTCTTCTTTGGTCTCTTTGGATCTTGAAGCTGTAACGTTCCTCTACACACGTTCCTCATGTTCCTCCAACAACGTCTTACGCCCGAGTCGCACTCTGTTTATATTCACTTGCAACGTTGTGGAATATCCACCAGCCAAGTTAACTCCTGTTCTCACTTACGTTATAGCAGCTATAAACAGTCTTTCTCTCTCTCTCTCTCTCTCTCTCTCTCTCTCTCTCTCTCTCTCTCTCGAAGTTAATAAGACAAAAAAAAAAAAAGAAACACATCATGTCATGTTACAGAGAAACTACGACTCGTAAACTGCTCTGTCCTAAAGATGTTTGGACTTCCAGCTTTACCTCTGACTGTTCCAACGCTCCGACACTGGAGACTCCTTCCGTAAATGTTAAATAAACGTCTCCTTACGCACGTTTTCACCGTATTTACAAGTACGCACATTTTAAGCTCCGTAGCACGTCAGTCGCATGCTACGAGTCCCTGCGAATGAGCCGTTACTATAGAAACGATACCGTATTAGAGCAAGTGCATTAACATAAACCTGCGATTTACAGAATATCGATATTGTGATACATTTTGTCACAGGACGCTTTTCTGAGCTCGTAGGTATTGTGATAGCTTTTTTTTTTTTTTAACTGAATTTGAAAAAAAAATTTAAACATTTTTTGTAAAATGTGTTTTTCAAAATGTATTATTATGAGGGTTTTTTTTTTTGTACAATTTTCAGTTTAATTTATTTTTCTGGACGTTGTAGACAAAACTTTTTTTTTTTTACTGAATTTTTACAATTTTTTAAAAAAAAAATTTGTAAAATGTGTTTTTCAAAATGTATTATTAGAAGTTTTTTTTTTTTTTTTGGTACAATTTTCAGTTTAATTTATTTTTCTGGACGTTGTAGACAAAACTGTTTTTTTTGTTTGTTTGTTTTTTTTTTTTTCCTCCCCAGAATTTGCCCTAGCTTCTAATTTCGGCTGCTTTTACTCGTGCGAATCTTCACCCAGCTTCGGGTATATAAATATCCGATGTCTGACGTGGCTACTTTAGTGCTGTAACTATTTAAGAAAAATCGATTCGCAGCTGGGAAGACGTTTGTGTGCAACCCACAAAAGAGCCCCGAACTGATCCCCGAGCGTTCGAGCCTCGTGTGAAAATTCCCCTCGAGACTCCTGTAGCTCAGCCGAAAGGTCATTTGCAGACGCATTGTTTAAATGAATGGCTCCGCCCCCCTGCTGTGACGCCCAGTGATGTGTTTCTCACTTCAGGACCCACTGCAGAGGGGTTTAATTAAACGCAGCAGTGAAGTGAAGAATGCATGCTCCTGGTCAGGCGACGGCCGAAGCTGGACGCGAGCCAAGAAAGATGATTCAGTCAGACAACGGTTCCGTCAGTAAATCAATTATTATTCCGTTTGTTCTCAAGGGAGTTTCCCTCCTTTTAATTTTTTTGCTGTGTGTGTTTTGGATCGTCTCCTGCAAGCGATTGTGTAACAGCGTAGGATTTTCTCACGTTTACTTTATCAAGAGAATCAGACACGACTTGCGTGGAGTAATAAAGACGGTGTGTGTATCGTCTTTTATTAGAGTTTCAATTTTATGTTTTTATAGATAATATCCATCTATTTTCAGTCTGTAATTAATTTTAGTTTTAGTGTGGATTTGTTTGTTTAAAAAAAAAAAAAAAGTTGCTAAAGGTTTTTAGTTTTAGGGATATTATTAGTTTAAATATTAGTTTAAAAAAATAATAAATAGAAAATTTAGTTGTACAGCCCAAATTTCCATATAGTTAAGATTTCTCTTTACATGATGATGATGATGATGATGATGATTTATTATTATAAAATAATTGTAGAATAATTATGGTGTTTTATTATTATTTTTTTAAATAAATGCTTGAAATAAGCAGAATTTCTTGCCAGTGGACTAAAACAACATCCAATTTAAGGTTTAATTTAAAATTTTTAAATGTTGCATTCATTTTTTTTATCACTGCAATATAAGCAGTGTAAAAAATTTTTTAAATTTTAGCACAAAGGAGTGTTCCTGTCCTCCTCGTGTGTGTGTGTGTGTGTGTGTGTGTGTGTGTGTGTGTGTCTGTCTGTCTGGACACGGTTATGTCATCCAGCTATTCTGGCATTTCGCGACATTTCTGCTGGCCTCCAGTTACTGGAAACGGTTTGTTTCTGGGTTTCATCATGTGCTCTCCAATCTGAAGGAAATTTACTTCCTTGTTTGAAAGTAAAACATTCCAGAGGGAAACTTTCACACTAAGCTGGGATTTACGCTTTCTGTTTAGACGAACAGCTTTATTTAGCTCGTTTTTTTCCACCCTAACTGTGAGGAAATCTTCCAACTGCTAAGATTTCGTGCCTCTGTTAAAAGCGCTGAAAGGCCAATCGGACTCCGAGCGCTCAGTCCCTCAGTCCCTCAGCCCCTCAGTCCCTCAGTCCCTCACCTCTCACCTCTCAGCCTCTCAGTCCCTCAGCCCCTCACCTCTCAGCCTCTCAGTCCCTCAGTCACTCACCTCTCAGTCCCTCAGTCCCTCAGTCCCTCAGCCCCTCAGCCTCTCAGTCCCTCAGCCTCTCAGCCCCTCAGTCCCTCAGCCCCTCAGTCCCTCAGCCTCTCAGTCCCTCAGTCACTCGCCTCTCAGTCCCTCAGCCCCTCAGTCCCTCAGCCCCTCAGTCACTCACCTCTCAGCCCCTCACCTCTCAGTCCCTCAGTCCCTCAGTCCCTCAGCCCCTCAGTCACTCACCTCTCAGCCCCTCACCCCTCAGTCCCTCACCTCTCAGCCCCTCACCTCTCAGTCCCTCAGTCCCTCAGCCCCTCAGTCACTCACCTCTCAGTCACTCACCTCTCAGTCACTCACCTCTCAGCCACTCACCTCTCAGTCCCTCAGCCCCTCAGCCCCTCAGCCCCTCAGCCCCTCAGCCCCTCAGTCCCTCAGTCCCTCAGTCCCTCAGTCCCTCAGTCCCTCAGTCCCTCAGCCTCTCAGCCCCTCAGCCCCTCAGTCCCTCAGCCCCTCAGCCCCTCAGCCCCTCAGCCCCTCAGCCCCTCAGCCCCTCAGCCCCTCAGCCCCTCAGTCCCTCAGCCTCTCAGTCCCTCAGTCCCTCAGTCCCTCAGTCCCTCAGTCCCTCAGCCTCTCAGTCCCTCAGCCTCTCAGTCCCTCAGTCCCTCAGTCCCTCAGTCCCTCAGCCTCTCAGTCCCTCAGCCTCTCAGCCTCTCAGTCCCTCAGTCCCTCAGTCCCTCGCCTCTCAGACCCATCCAGTCTATGACACTCAGTAGAAGTAACAGGGATTATATGGACATTTCAAATGATCATCTCTACTAGTGTTTAGTTTTTTTTGTTTGTTTGCTTTGTTTATTCCTGTATTTGGGCTAGATTTTAGCTGCATGCTTTTGAGTCACTTTAGATTAGATTTTTTTTTCAGACAGATTTGGTTAGGTTTTCAAAACGTTTTATTTGGTTAGGTTTTTTCGGTGTTTTATTTAGTTAGGTTTTTTTTCAGTGTCAGATTTATTAGCTTTTTCAGGCTTTTTTCCCCTCAGATATTCACTTTATAAGTCATTTTATTTAGTTTATGTAGTTTTTGTTAGGTTATAGGGACAGACATTTCTTTGTTCAGTCAGTTTGCTCTTTTCAGCTCCTTTTTTTTTTCTCCTGAGGTTTTTTCTGTTAGATTGTTAAACTGAAGTTCAGTTTTATGATGTTTTTGAGTCAGTTTTGTTAGGTTTTTGAGGCATGTTATATGGACAGGTTTGTTAGGTTTTATTTATTTTGGTGCGGCATTTGGGGCTTTTCTTGTGTGTTTTTGATTAATTTTTTTGTCGGGTTTTTGGCATTTTTTGTTGATTGTGTTTTTAAGCATTTTTGTCTGGATATTTTAAAGGCATTTTTTGGTCGATTTATGCTTTTACACCACGAGGCAAATCGGCCTTGAAGCGCTTCTCAGGAAATCAAACACATCCTTACTTTGTTCAGTCAGTTTGCCCTTTTCAGCTGCTGAACCACCATCAGTCCTGTAGCTTTTGGAAAACTGCGGCTGAGTAAACGAGACTTTAATCAGCTTTAACGACACAGTGTAATGAGAGGGAGAGGGAGAGAGAAGGAGAGGTGGAAATCAGGTTGGAGGGCTTGACTGATCAAACAGATTAGGAGACGAACAAAACAGAAGCTAAATGTTAACAACTGCAGCAGTGATCAGAAGGTCATGAGCTCAAATCCCTGCTGCAGGAACACGTACAGCACGCTAACTTCACTAATTATTACTAATATCTCTCTCTCTGTGTGTGTCACTCATTTTTCATTCCAGACTCATTACACACTCTTTATACGAACTCTTAAACGTTTAGTTTTACAAGAGTGTGTGTGTGTGAGTTTGTTTAAGAGATGAAGTTTAAAAATATATAATTTTGTTCATTCCATGTGAGCTAAACGCACACATTATTGCTTAAGTACACACACCCCGTGGCGTTTCTGATACCCAGCTGAGAGGGATGAATTACATGAACTCAATGTCTCTCTCACTCTCACGAACGTGTGCACACACACACACACACACACACACACACACACACACACACACACACACACACACACACACAGGCTGATGCGTACCGGCGTCTCCACGTAGACGGTGTTCTGCATTAGACAGTTGTTCTTCACAGCCATTTCTCACTGATGAGTAACTCCTTTCTCTGCATGACCTTAACATAGTGACTTTCTTTCTTTCTTTCTTGCTTTCTTTCTTTTTTCTTAATATTCAATTATTTTTCTTTCTTTTTAGTTTTCTTTCTTTCTTAAGATTCTGTTTTTGCTCGTTTCTCTTGCTTTATTTTTCTTTATCTATATATTTTTTTCTTTGTTCTTTCTATTACTTTTTTGTAATATACTATTTTTTTAGTCTTTATTATACTTAAGAAGAAGGTAGACTGTATATTGTCTTTTTCCCTGTATTCTTTCTTTCTGTCTGTCTTTTCGTCTATCTTTCTTTCGTTCTTTCTTTCTTTAGTATTGTATTTGTTTTTCTTTATACATTTTTTTCTTTCTACATATTTTTTTTTTCTTTATTCTCTTTCTTTCTATTCAGTCTCTTTCTATAATTCTTTTGTTCTGCCTTTCTTTTTTCTTTCTTTCTCTTTCCTTTTTTTTTAAATTAAATACAATAGATTTTTTTTTTCACCATAAAAATCACACATTCTGGCAGCAGATGATTTAAAACTGTGAAATTTCACATATTTTATATATATATGTGTGTGTGTGTGTGTGTGTGTGTGTGTGTGTGTGTGATATTTCTGTGGCATGGCCCTGCTCTGGTTCTGCCGTTGCCAGGCTTTAACGGGGTCAGATACTCGGGATGTGTGGGGGAACGTGGATGTGGTCCAGAATCCTGTGCTGTGTCATCACGGAGTCAGCGACATACTGCCATGATCCTGATCTGACTCAAATCCAGGGCTCGGTGTGGTGCGCTGCAGGGAGCCGGGCTAGGGGGCGGGGCTAGGAGCCGGGCTAGGGGCGGGACTAGAGGGTGAGGGTGTGGATTAGGACACGGTTGCACACTGAGGGTTATAAAGAGCATGGGAAAAGTAAACAGGACGTGGAAAAATAGCAAAAAAAAAATGAAAACAATGAAAGAAACTGTTTCGGCCTCATACTTGACGTGACGCATTTGCTGTACAAGTCCCTGTGAATGAGCTGTTACTATAGAAACGGAAACAAGCACATGAATATAAACCCGTGATTTATGGTGCAGCTGGAACTACTGTCAGAGCTGCTGCTGTAGAAAATTAATCAACACCTTCTGAGTCGAGGACTTTAGAAAGGGGTTCTTTAAAGGTGCTGTGTGTAGATAATGGTACGTGGCTTATTAAAAAGGTTCTAGTTTGGAGCCTTTATGACCTGGAAACCACTTTAAAGCCTCCCTGCAGATGGACAACCGAAGAACCCTTGTTCTTGTAGAATGTGTGCACTGATGATCTCTCTCTCTCTCTCTCTCTCTCTCTCTCTCTCTCTCTCTCTCCGTCTCCGCAGATGAGCTGGCCGGCCGAGCGCTGGATCATGTGAGTGCGGAGAACGGCGCCAGCGACTTCCTGTCAGAGCAAGAGAGCAGGCGGAGGAGCGAAGAGGAGGAGCAGAAGGAGGAGGAGGCGGTGAGAGGAGGAATGGGCGTGGGGAAGAACTCCACCTGCAAATCCATGGACTCCAACACAGAGCCGGGCAAATATGAGGAGGAGAGCAAACACAGCGCCAACTTCTACCCCATCCCCGTGAGTCTCGCCGTGTCCCCGTCCGTGTCCCCGTCCGTGTCCCCGTCCGTGTCCCCGTCCGTGTCCCCGTCCGTGTCCCCGTCCGTGTCTTCACTGATGTCTGGTTTCAGGGCCACATGCAAAAAGCCACTTTATACAAATGACATAAAAGCTCTTTCCTCTGGTATTTTTACATATTCAAATAAGAGGCAGGGCCTCACCCCACCCAACACACACACACACACACACACACACACACACACACACACACTAGGGCTAGACAATATAACATCGTGATAAATCATGTCCCAATTCCTTGTTGAAATACCACAGGTATAATGTTCTCTTTTTATCATTTTGTACTGATTCTTTTAACTGTAAAATGTATTTTATTTGTTAGAATTTACTAAAAGTATATGTGTGTGTATATATATGTATATATATATATATATATATATATATATATATATTTGATATTCCTTTGTTTAACGTAGACATTGTAAAAGAAAAAGTATTTAGTCACCTTTATGTCGTTATACATATCGTGTATCGTACGTCTTCTGCTATCATGATAGAATATTTTTGTCACATTGGCCAGAGCAAACACGCAGTGCAAACACTGCGAAAACGACGTTAGTTTTTAACACTAACCAGCAGTTATCGAGTAATCGGTGACTACTCAATCGTTGATAGCACACAAGGCCTGTATAGAAAATACAAAACGTATGATTTTCGCCTGAAACGTACTTTCAGTGAGAACTGAGTGTAAAGAAAAGCACTAGGACGCTGTTAAAGTGTATAATTATAAGCGACACTTAATTGAGCTTCGATTAATCGCAAACATGCAGAAGTGGCGCGAGATCAACACGCTACAAGTGACAAGTACAGAAGATGGATCGTGAATAAAAAGCTGCAGAGGGTGTGTGCGCGCGCGTGTGTGTGCGCGCGTGCGCGTGCGCGTGTGTGTGCGCGCATGTCTGCACGCTCACTCTTTACCTAATCATTTGCCTGTGTTTCCATAAACCCAACCTAGTCTCTCTCCACCTTTTGACTCACAGTGATTTGCCAATGATTACATTTTTTTTTTTTTTTGTATTAAAGAATGACTTTTTATCCATTTAGAGTTGCATTTAATGTTGTGGATCCATGAAACAAGTTGGTTCCTGTTAGCACTTGCGTTATAGCAGCTATAAACAGATGTTCACTCAATGGCCCCCCTTTTTTTTCCTCTTTCTCTTGCATTACAATATATCTATACAATTATACAAATATAATCAGTGTGTTCATGTGAGTAACTGTGTGTGTGTGTGTGTGTGTGTGTGTGTGTGTGTGTGTGTGTGTGTGTGGCAGGTGGTGGTTAATGGAGTGTCCCCGACCCCTGGAGACCAGGACAGGGAGGACACTGAGCTCATGGCCATCTACACTAAAGAGAGACAAGCAGCTGATAAAGTGAGCTGACTCTGATTTAACCCCCCCCCCTTCTCTCTCTCTCTCTCTCTCTCTCTCTCTCTCTCTCTCTCTCTCTCTTTCCTCTTTTTCAGTTCAGTTCAGTTCAGCAGTGCTTTATTGACATGAATGTTGTAAATCACATTGTTGCCAAAGCAAATAGTGCAGGTAGATTAAACTAAAAGTTATACAAATAATACACATATATCTGCCTTTCATGTCTCTCCTCTTTCTCTCTGTCTCTTCTTGCTTTCTGCCTTTTATCTCTCTCTCTCCTGTCTCTCTCTGTCTTTTCTTTCTCTGTTTTTTTATCTCTCTCTCTCTCTCTCTCTCTCTGTCTCCTCTTTATCTGTTATTTCTTTCTCTTTGTCTTTCCTCTTTCTCTCTCTGTTTTCCATCTCTCTGTCTTTCTCTCTTTCTATCTTTTTTTTTCTTTCTCTCATTTTCTCTCTGTCTCTCTCTGTCTTTCATCTCTCTCTCTCTCTCTCTCTCTCTCTCTCTCTCTCTCTCTCTCTCTCTGTCTGAAAAATATCCCGGACATAATCACTCACAGAATGCCAAATTTCCGTCAGCTAACAGAAAACGAGAAATGAAAAGTCATTTTAATCAATCAGTCCGCTGTGCACGTGTTCAGGGTGTGAGCGGGACACTCAGTGTCTCACTGTCCCTCTCTGACATTCCGTGCGAAATGATTTTTCATTTCTCATTTTCTGTTAGTTGACGGAAATTTGGCATTCTGTGAGTGCTCATGTCCGGGATATTGTTCACAGTGAAGGAGGAAGTGCAGCTCTGTCTCGACCTCACTGCTTGTACAGTGAGCACGCGGCCTCTGTTCTCAGAACCGGTTCTCCTGCGTCAGGCCTTCTCTTCTGTTCTGCATGCACTGGGTGGTGTTTTTCTTTGGGCTTTTGGGATATTTCTACAGAACTCTGCATGCAGGGACTCTGTGGGATGTTTGTCCCATCAGGTGTAGTACTGAGGGGACCCCAAACCTCACGTCCTCACGTACAGCGCAATGACACTGTCGGAGATTTTACACAAAATCTTCATCTGATTTGTGGAATTTTTTTTTTTCTTGACTGCATAAAGAGCTCTTGGTGCTTTTTCTCTCCCAGATCAAAGTTTCCCGAGGCACTGATTTTCAGTCCTGGGTGATCGTCGTGTAACGAGTTCTCTAGAATGGTGTCTCCTTTTAAAAAGCTTTTGGCCAGATTGACTGGATCTAGCAGGTCCAGGTGCTGCTGTAAGCCTTGTTCAGTAGGTGACATCAGCACCAGCTCGTCTTCCGTATTGTTTAAGGCGATTCCAGGGGCTGCAGACCGTTCCGGTAACGCTGCTAACTCACTGATATAAATACTGAACAGGGATGGACTCGAGCTGCAACCCTATCTCACCCCACGCCCTCGAGTGAACTATCCTGTCCTTTTGTTGCCGCGATTTTAACTGCATTTATTATTAAATAGGTGGACTTGATGATCTCATGCACCATTTTGTAACGTGATCTCACTGGCCAAATAGAGTCAAATATATTTTTTTTTTTTCAAGTCAACAGAACATGCAGATGTTTTTGCTTTGCTTTTCTAGGTGAATGTGCTGGATGATTAGGGTGTGTAGGGTGTGTAGGGTGTAAATGTGATCAATAGTGTGATTATTTGGGACACTGAGTTCCTAGGGAAGGTCTGTATATGGGTGTTGATGATACAGCAGAAATCCTTCACTTCCTGCTTCCTGCCCCGGTAGCTGTTGGGGTCTAATCTATTTCCACGCTTATAAATTATAAATGTGGATCAGGAAATCAGGAGATCAGGAAATCAGCCAGCTTGGAGAGCCAGGTTTTAATAACTGCCTCTTCATTTCAGCAGGGCTTTTTTTTTTTTTTTTAAGCGTTTCTGTCCTGAAGCCATCAGGGCCGCACGCCTTTCCGTCTGAGGTTCCTGTGTAATTTGGTAGGCAGGTGGGTTCTGATTATTCTTTATGGTTATGGTTCATTTCTGGTCTTTTCGTAAGATTGTGCAGGAAGATTTATTTAAAGAGTGATTCAGAACCCATGCTGCTGGACCGTTTATGGACCTGTCCCGAGTTTGTTTTGTGCGTTCTTTAATTAACGGTCTCTCCGATTGTAGGCTTGTTGCGTTTTCTTATAAATGATGTGTTTATTGTTCCCAGGTGCTTCACGGTACTTTTTGTCTGAGTTCACTGCTTTTGTGGTTGTTTGTGTTTTGGGTTCGAAAGTTGTCTGACTTGCTTTCTTGTAGCTTCACATTCCTTATCAGACTTTGTCAGATTTTTCAGTTTTTTTGCGCTTTATGTATGATTTTTATTTGCTTTACACAGGTTTGCTTTAGTTGCAGATATTTCATTTGTTTGTAGTGTATATCATTTATTTAGAAAATTGTTAATATGGTTAGTAATTTCTACAGAACTCTGCATCTCTCTCTCTCTCTCTCTCTCTCTCTCTCTCTCTCTCTCTCTCTCTCTCTCTCTCTCTTTGTCCTTGTTAATTAAAGTGAGACAGGTTTGTGCTCCTGTAATCTATTAATCTCCCTGCTTCTGGTCTTCTAACCCTCACCGCATGCATTTAAGTCATCATGACTGTGCACTTTGGCACACACGTGCAGAAGGGGGAAAAAAAAAAAGGTGAAGGCTGGCAGATCATGTGAGCGTAGCACTGCTGGAGGAAGTTTCTCTATTTCGGCCTTCATCACAGATTCAGTTCCCTGAAGTAGCCTTTAACCCGATTCACCGCTTTCTGTTCATTATTAAACACTGAGCACGTGGGGATTAATGGGCCGTCAGCACGACAAGGCGGGATTTTAGCAATTAAAAGTATGGCCCGAAAATTTTGTATGTAAATCTTCCTTGATAAATGTTGTATTACTTATAAAGAGATATTACAAATAATATGTGTGTGAAATAAAGACAATACAACACAAAGAAGATATTGTCTTTGAAATATGTTTTTAGTTGATATGTTTTTTTTTTTACTTTTTCTTTTATTCAGTAGTGCTGAGAATTTCTTTTTTTTTTTTTTTTCTTTCGTTTGCACCCCCTTAGGACAAAAAGCAGTAATTTGCTTTGACACAGTATGTGTTTTTTTTTGTTTTTTTTTTTAAACACACTTTTGCACAGCTGTGCTTCTTTTGCTTTTATCCATCCGCTATCAATCTAACAATAAATTGTCCTTGAAGACTTGGTTTGCAGAAATGTTCCAGAAGAAGCACTGATGATAATTTAACCGAACATGAATGTTGCGCTGTCGTCTTGATTTATCTGAAGCTTTAGCCACAGCTCAAGTTTAAGGAAATGATTTTTTTTCTTTCTGATGCTTACAGTACATTGACTCGTCTCAGATTCGTTACTCTTTGTGGTGTTCTTGGTGTGTGTGCTTGTAGCGTGTCTGTGTTTGTGTCTGCGTGTGTGTGTGCGCGCACTGGCCTGTAATCAACCCCAAAAAACACACAGTGATCTTCTCCTGAGACCGGAGAGCAGTTACCATAGAAACAGCTGTACTGCAATGTGCTTTTGTGTGTTCCCTTTCCACCAGAGTTCTTTATCGGAGACGATAGACAGCACAGACAGTCCAGACGCCAGGAGAATGGACATGATCTACACCATAGAAGACACTCCGCCCTGGTATCTGTGCATCTTCCTGGGTTTACAGGTACACAAGCAGTGACCTCACACACACATGACACAAAAATGACACATATGATATATGATGCAAAAGGCACTTGGATTCTCAATTGACTCACTCGAACACTCAATTGACTCACTCGAACACTCAGCTGACTCACTCGAACACTCAGCTGACTCACTCGAACACTCAGCTGACTCACTCGAACACTCAATTGACTCACTCGAACACTCAGCTGACTCACTCACACACTCAGCTGACTCACTCACACACTCAGCTGACTCACTCGAACACTCAGCTGACTCACTCGAACACTCAGCTGACTCACTCGAACACTCAGCTGACTCACTCGAACACTCA
>CM074923.1:24860832-24862851 GCA_037576815.1 Pangasius larnaudii | reverse complement strand
CACTCGAACACTCAGCTGACTCACTCGAACACTCAGCTGACTCACTCGAACACTCAGCTGACTCACTCGAACACTCAATTGACTCACTCGAACACTCAGCTGACTCACACACTCAGCTGACTCACTCGAACACTCAGCTGACTCACTCGAACACTCAGCTGACTCACTCGAACACTCAGCTGACTCACTCGAGCACTCAACTGACTCATTTGGGCACTAAATTCAGACCCTCGGGCGCTCGGTTGAGACCCTCGGGCGCTCGGTTGAGACCCTCGGGCGCTCGGTTGACTCACTTGAGCCCTCAGTTGACTCACTCAGACTCATGAAAGGCACTGGGACTGATGTGCTACAGAACACTGTGTGTGCTGACACGCTACCTTTAAATACTCCAGCTGAGCCCAGTGTTATAATCACAGTGGCTGATTTTAGTAAGTACATGCTCTGTTCGCTCTGTAATTTAAGACATGACTTGTTCTCTCTTGCACGCACACACAAACACACGCACGCACACACACACACACACACACACACACACACACACACACACACACACACACACAGATGTGTAATTGTTCCCGTGTGTTTCTCCACAGCACTACCTCACGTGCTTCAGTGGGACGATCGCTGTGCCCTTCTTGCTGGCCGAGGCCATGTGTGTGGGATTCGACCAATGGGCTACGAGCCAGCTCATCGGCACCATCTTCTTCTGCGTGGGCATCACCACACTGCTGCAGACCACCGTCGGCTGCCGGTGTGTATTTGTGTGTGTGTTTGTGTGGGGCACTGACTTTAAAACTTTTTTATAGCCCATGGAACTTCTGATGTGCGTGTGTGTTTGTGTGTGTGTCTTTTATTCATGGTGACGTAGGTATATGTTGTGCTGTGTATTTTTACCGTCTTGTCAATCTTTTCTCGCAGCATGAAGGCTGTGTCTTTTTCATGTTTCCTAATGAGTTGAGAGTTTTTAAACGGCAAAGGAGGAAAAACAGCAGCAGCTCAGATCAGTGCATTTATGTGATGCAATAAATACCAAAAAAAAAAAAAACACACCTGTGTGAAAGCAGAGAAACACTCGACCTGCTGAGCTTAGGAACGCTTTCTCTGCTCACTCAAGCAAGATGATGGGATTCTGACTGAAACACTGAGGAGAGAGGGGGAGAGAGAGAGAGAGAGAGAGAGAGAGAGAGAGAGAGAGAGAGTCATTAGTGACAGGATGGAGAGAGAGAGAGAAAGTAAAGTGAGAAGAATAAAAAATATACAGCGTGAAGATGAGAAGAGAGAAAATGGATAAAAATAAGTCAACACCTGCTTCTCCATGCACGTTTATTTTCTCTTCCTCTTTCTTTGTTAGTCTTGGTTTCTCTCTCTCTCTCTCTCTCTCTCTCTCTCTCTCAGTCTTTTTCTGTCTGTGTCTGCTTGGTCCCTCTTTTTTCCCTCTTTTTGTCTTTGTCTGTCTTTGTCTGTGTCTCTGCCACTGTTTCTGTTTTTGTCTTTCGTTCTTGCTTGCTCTTCCTGTGTCTTTGCTTTTTTTGTCTTTGCTTTCTCTCCTTTTTGTCTCTCTCTCTCTCTCTCTGTCTTTCTGTCTGTCTCTTATTCGCTCTCTGTCTTTTTTTTAATCTCTTGTTCTGTCTCTCTGTCTTTTTGTCTCTCTCAGTGTTGCTCTCTGTCTCTTTCTGTCTCATTGTCTGTCGTGCAGTCCTTTCGTTCTTTCTCTGTCTTTCTGTCTCTGTGTCTTTCCCCCTCTCTCTCTCTCTCTCTCTCTCTCTAATTTCTCAGATAATTTGTTGGTTGGTTATGGCTACATTTTTTTTTTCTTTTCTTTTTTTTTTCCATGACACAATGATGAAGGCTGTCTGTACTCTCTGTCTCTCACTTTTCTCTCTTTCTCTCTCTCTCTCTCTCTGTCTCTCTCTCTCTCTCTCTCTCTCTCTCATGTTATGTTTAAACAACCCTCACTGAGTCTCAGTGGCATCGCAGCACCGCCCGTCCACCCCCAGCTCACGTATCCGCACCAGGACA
>CM074923.1:24843332-24858332 GCA_037576815.1 Pangasius larnaudii | reverse complement strand
TCTTTCATGTGAGCTGGTTTCGCTAACTGATAAAGTCCAGGTTTTAGTTTTAAAGCGCCGAGGCCTCGTGCGCTGTCCTTCCACACGTCCTGCTCCATTAAACACTTCTTACTGTGTCCAGTGGTTCTGCAACTGGATTCACTAACAGTGATTGGGTCCCGTGGCGAAACATGGGCTTTCCCACGGCTTGGTCGGAGCGAGTTGTATTCGATTATGCTGGACATTAAAGAGTCTAGAGGTGGCCGTGATCAATGATCCACCCATCCTCAGCTTCCTCCATCTCTCTCTCTCTCTCTCTCTCTCTCTCTCTCTCTCTCTCTCCTCTCATCTTATCTCCTCTCATCTTATCTCCTCCACTCTCTCAAATACAATTTACTCACTGCGTAAACACACTGAGGTCAGAAAATGTCTCACTTTCTCTCTGTCCCCCTCTGTGTGTGTGTGTGTGTGTGTGTGTGTGTGTGTGTGTGTGTGTAGATTCAGGGGGCTATAATCGTGTCCTCTATGGTCGAGGTGTGTGTGGGAGCGCTGGGTCTCCCGGGCTTGTTGTTGAAGTATATCGGGCCGCTCACCATCACACCCACCGTGGCCCTGATCGGCCTCTCCGGCTTCCAGGCAGCAGGGGAGAGGGCGGGCAAACACTGGGGCATCGCTATGCTGTGAGTATCACATGTCCATTCCCACACAATATGATACGGGAGGAATAACACACTCCAGGATGCGCTGTTATAGGAAAATAATCATCAATAATCACAATAACATGACGAAACGGGGTTACTGTTACCATCCTGACATTTTATTATTTTTTCGCTTAAACACCACATTCCAAAGTGTTTAATTCCTGTCCACAATCATTTTTTGAAATATTCTTCAGAGTTGCTGTTCTAGAAAACCCCTAAGCCTTCTGACCAATCAGAATTGAGAATTTGACAGCGCTGTGGTAGAATCTGATCTAAATAAATCATATCTATGGCATTTTATATTAGCATCAGATTAGTCTTGCAAGTCAGATCTCTACAGGCTTGTATATGAATATTGTAGATTGGTGTGTTTCTAAGTGTGTGTGTGTGTGTGTGTGTGTGTGTGTGTGTGTGTGTGTTTTTTTTTCTTCCCCAGTACGATCTTTCTGGTGCTGCTGTTTTCTCAGTACGCTCGCAACGTGCAGCTGCCACTTCCCATCTACAAAGCCAAGAAAGGCTGGACCTCCTACCGCCTCCAGCTCTTCAAGATGTTCCCTGTGAGTCCTTCTGCCACACACACACACACACACACACACACACACACATACACATACACACACACACACACAGCTCTCTCTCTTTCTCTTTTCACTGACACTGTGACTGACAGTGCGTTTAAAATGTATTGCGTGTATTTTAAATATTTAATTTCCTTCTGTAACAGTAGTGATGCTGTTAAATGTAAAGCGTGTGTGTTTTGAAAGAGACGTATTTGATGTACAGTATTTGTTTTTGTTTTATTTTTTTAATCCAAGCTGGATAAATATATCAATATATATCAGCAATATAGTGTAAACATGGAAGCTGCATTAACACCTATGTAACCTGGGACAGATGAACGTATGGCTAAAGTAGCTTCGTTTCCTTAATAAGCACAACAAAGTCATGTGTGAGTATTTATTTATTAATGATGATGCAGTCTGTCGACGTGTTGTTCGTATGGAGTCAGGTATGTAATACAGTGTGGAAAATGGCAATGATGTTGAGTGTGACAGCCCTTGACGGCGCTCGAGTGCGTCCCCGCCGTGAACGAGCTCCATCCAGCGTCTCGTTGCAGGATTACGGTTATCATTAGCAGCATGGTGGCACCAGATGGCAGACACCGGAGCGCTTGATGAGCTCTTTGGCATTAGAGTAGGGTCACACCTGCTCCAGGCTCTGTACTGAGCTCATCACGCTTCCCCGCGTTATCTAATCCAGTCTGGATATCTGCGCGACGCCAGTGACGAGGGCGAGAAACCGATTTTTATTGTCATTAGACATGTACACAGTACCACATTCTGCATTCTGATTGGTCAGATGTACTATAACCGCGGCTCTGACAGTAGTCCAGGGTTATATTAATGCACTCGTTTAAATATGTTTCCGTTTTTATAGTGACGGCTCGTTCGCAGGGACTTGTGCAGCAAATGTGCCACAAATGATCTGTTGAAGATTTCTGTAAGGAAAATGTTTATTTAATGTTTAATAATAATAATAATCTACAGGAAAGAGGTGTTTACGCTTTCTCGGTAATATGACTGCATTTTTCTTGTCGTTCTTTACTTTGAGAGAGGAAAAAAAAGAGGCTGATGAGGGAACGACTGTTTTTACAGCTGCTATAACGTAAGTGAGAACAGGAACTAGCTTGTTTTGTGGACGTCCCACAGCATTAGATGTACATATAAACAGATTAAAAAGAATAGTTCTTTAATAAATACATGTAATTGTTAGCAAGTTGCTGTGGTATAAGAGAAATAAAACACTCGGGATTTGCTGGAAATTATTGGCCTAAAAGGTTTAGGGAGCATCCGGATAAAACATGAGAGAGTAAACATTTTAAAAAATGCCTTCAGGTATAAATATTCTGATGTTTTGACAGTTAGTGTGTAAGAGTGTGCCTGACATTTTGTGCGATTGTGTTGTAATGCCGCACTGTTCGTCGTTTAACGTGTGTGTTCTGAGTTACGGGAGCGAGAGATACCGCTCCAGTGGAGTCAAGATCCGCTCACTGAACACATTTTGCCACTTTTGAGTACATTTGAAACACTAAGAACTTCCTTTCGTCTCTCTAGATCATCATGGCGATCCTGGTCTCCTGGTTCCTGTGTTTCATCTTCACTGTGACGGACGTGTTTCCTCCGCAGAAGGATCAGTACGGCTACTACGCCCGAACAGACGCCAGGCAGGGCATCCTGGCAGCCGCTCCCTGGTTTAAAGTCCCCTACCCCTGTGAGTGTGTGTGCCTGTGTGTGCATCTGCCATAAAAAGATCTAGGTTATAGCGTATATACGTTCAAATATAGTGTATATTCGAACAGTTCTCCGCTTACACCAAATTTTTTTTTTTTTTTCTTGCCCTGGAGTTACAATGATGGTACCGCTAGCAAATAATAACTAACAAAAACATTACGTGCTTGTCACCCTATTTTTGTTGTTGTTTTTTTCCCCTTTAGTGCAGTTTAATATCATTTGGTCTCCCAGGCCCCGCCTCCAGTGGTTTAACGCTGGAATTATCGTGAGAGTATTATAGCAAATGACGATATAGAATTTAAACAATTGAACATAAATTTGTAATTTCAAAATGGCTGACTTTTAAAATTAGAGGGTTTAGGATTAAATTGTGTAGTATACTGTATATTAGACTCGTCTCTGTAATTGTATGATAAATAATGAAGACCAGGTAAATATAAAACCAGTGGATTTTAGGTTTTTTTTTTGTATGTTTTTGGTTGTAGTTCAGTGGGGGTTGCCGACGGTTACCGCAGCCGGGGTGATCGGGATGATGAGTGCCGTGGTTGCCAGCATCATCGAGTCTATCGGAGATTATTACGCCTGTGCGCGGCTGTCCTGCGCCCCGCCTCCTCCTGTACACGCAATAAACAGGTACAGCGCGCGCGTGCGCACACACACACACACACACACACACACACACACACACTAATGTCCTTACACTGGCATTACAGGCATTTCCATGTGTATACATTTGTTATGAGGGTGAAGGGAGGTTTTGTGCGTTTTTCTGTTGGTAAATGACATTAGTAGTAGAAAAAAAAAAGCCTGGTACATACCTCATACAATTTTTTTTTTCTTTTAGCAGACAGGATTTTTTTGGGGGGAAAAGTGAAGGATGAAAGTGAAGTGAAACCTTCTGCTTTTCTTACTTTCTGTCTTTCCTTTTTTTCCATTCTTTTTTTCTGACTTAATCTTACGCTGTAAAGCTGCATTTTAAATGTATAAAAGTTCTAAATGTATTATTTATTATTAGTTTTCTCATTTCTGTCTCAGGGGGATTTTTATTGAAGGCCTGTCCTGTGTTCTGGACGGTTTGTTCGGCACAGGAAACGGCTCCACGTCTTCTAGTCCAAACATCGGTGTTCTGGGGATCACGAAGGTATCTCAGCGCTGTAATAAGTGAGAAGCGAATGGGTATGGAGGGGATGTTCGTGATTGGCTGACGTGTGTGTGTGGTGTGATTGGTGCAGGTGGGCAGTAGGCGGGTGATACAGTACGGAGCGGTGCTGATGCTGCTGCTCGGCACTGTGGGGAAGTTCAGCGCTCTCTTCGCGTCTCTCCCGGACCCTGTGCTCGGCGCGCTCTTCTGCACGCTCTTCGGCATGATCACGGCCGTGGGCTTGTCCAACCTGCAATTCATCGACCTCAACTCCTCACGCAACCTCTTCGTCCTCGGCTTCTCCATCTTCTTCGGTCTGGTCCTCCCCAACTACCTCAGGGGAAACCCTCTCGTCACCGGTGGGTGGGCGCGCACACACGCGCGCGCACACACACACACACACGCACACACACACTTTTTGATTTCTTAGTTGTGTTAAAAAAATGTCAGTTTGACCTCAGTGTCTTTTTGGTCTCTTGAAGGTAATTTAAGAGCTGTTTTCCTCAACTCAGACGATCTACAGTTATAAATGCTGCTCTGTTTTGATTTTTACTTGAATTCTGGACTGAACCGTGTGGTGTTGTGGGACACCTTCCTGTCTTTCGTTCACTCTTGCACAGGAATCGTAGAGATCGACCAGGTGCTGAACGTCCTCCTGACCACGGCCATGTTCGTCGGCGGTTCCGTGGCCTTCATCCTAGACAACACTATTCCTGGTGAGCGTGTTCCTCGTGACCTTTCGAGCGTGACCTTTCTCCTCCATTTGTGTAACGCTATGTAAATTTAACGTGTTTCTGTGTGTGTGTGTGTGTGTGTGTGTGTGCGCGTGTGCGCAGGAACTCCGGAGGAGCGAGGGATCCGTAAGCTGAAGCGCAGCTCCTGTTCCGGCGCCGCCGAGCTGAAAGGGATGCGATCTTATGACCTGCCGTTTGGCATGGACTTCCTGAGGCGCCATCGCGTCTTCCAGTACCTGCCCATCAGCCCCACGTTCAGCGGCTACCAGTGGAAGAGACTGGACGGAGCCTGTCAGAGGCGGGGCAGCGCACGAGGAGAGGAGGGCGTGGCTGTGAGGACGGAGGCGGGAGAAAGCAGAGTGTAGTGCAGAGTGTGTGTTTCCCTGCTCTTATCACGCTGTTATTAAAGCTCTCGACGAGCTTGGGTGCGCGCGCGAGTGTGTGTGTGTGTGTGTGTGTGTGTGTGTGAGTTAGAGCACAGAAAGCTGGTGAGGTTAGGCCATGTCTTAGTCTAGTCTAGTTTTGTCACCTGTTAACTCTAACACACACACACACACACACACACACACACACACACATACTATTTTAATCGTCAGTATAAAAACCCTTCATACTGTGTGATGGGACACTACAAAGTGTTTCAAGATCATGGAAATCATGCAAACATTCCACCAGGGGCGATGATATTAGGATACCTGACAGACCGAGAGATGGAAATGGACTTTTTAGGGAAAAAAACACACACACACACACACACACACACACACACACAATGTTATGTTCTTTTTCCTTAGCAAACCTGCACTGCACTGAGAAATGCAGTTTAGATATATTGTCCGTTTTTAGGTAAGGCTTTATGGCATGTACGTTATTTGTTTTTACCGCTTGGACGTATAACACAGCGTGTCCTTGCACTCGACGGACCCCAGACGTTGTCAGTCATCCAGGATATTTTTAAGTTTTACACGAAAGCTACAAGAGTAAATAATTAGCTTCTTTAGTTTTCTCATCTGTTACATCTGAGCTAAATCGTTGTGGTTTATCTGATTATGCAAGAGTTTGCAAGAAACACACACTTTCACTGATATAAAGCTGGACTGTGAGCCTTTAGCATTTCCACTGACCTACAACCCTCTCAGCCTCTCTACTGTCTGTGCCTGGTTTATTGAGGGTTCGCTGCCGGCGCGAAGTGTTGCCAACTTTTAATTGTTCTACAAAATATTAGCGCAGGTTTAAGTTTATAGTTAGTCAGTTATTTTTTTCTGTGATTGTACGCCAGGACATGTGCAGTGCCAGTAATGTTTTGGAGCATGTTTCCAGTGCATGGTTTGCTAAGAAAATGAGAAAGAGGGCGGAGCATGAAAGGAAGTCAACAGGAACGTTTTGGTGGGGAAGAAAAAAAAAAAAAAAAAAAAACGTGCACAATGTTTCACTTACCCCAAATCTAGTCGAATCGCTAAGGCATGTTTAGTGTCTGATGTTTTTTTTTTCTTCCTTTATTACTGCATGGGAGCTATAAGAAATGTAAATTCTGAGTTTAAAATATGGAGAAAATTCTGTGCCAGGACAAAGTGCAGTCACACCATTTTGGCAAAAAAAAAAAAAAAAAAAAAGACAAACTGAAAGCTGTGACGTGGCAAATGTTCCACACTGAAAAGCAGCGCCTTTATAGCATCGCTCTTGCATCAGCGGAGGATTGCTTTTTAATGAGTGAATGTAATTTTCCACAGCATGGCATTTCACTTTCATCAGCGCGTTGCAGCCGTGCTACACTGAAAAGCAATCGCGCATTTTATAGGGTTTTTTTAATCGGCTCATTGTTTTTTCATTCCTGGTGAACTCGTTGTTGTTAATGTTAAAGCTCTTCAAGCTTTTCAGAAATACTGCTCCATCATGAGGAAAGTATTTAGAACTAAAAATATTCAAACCCCACTGCAAGTCCTGGGAGTTACGTAGGACGAAATCTTATCTCCATAAAAAAAAATTGGAACAGTACTGACATCCAGAGAAAGTCATCCTACTTCGAGAGGAGGGGCCCAGGGAGCGAAGTTACTCATGGTCACCGATAACGTCCCCTCGTGAACTTTCCTTCATGTCTATAGATAACAGGAAGTGAGTGAGTGAGTGAGTGAGAGAGAGAGAGAGAAGAGAGAGAACTAAAAGAACTAAACAAGCAAACATCAGGCACCAAACATGTCTTGGCTGATTGACTGCATTGGGGTGATGCAACTTTTTTTTTTTTTTTTTTTTTTTTTCCCTGAACAACAACAAAAAAACAAAAGCACTTAAGTCCTGATCTGTCTGATGTTCTTCTGTTGAAAGGGTGTCAGTTTTACACTTTCAGGAGCTTTCACACTCACTCTCCCATCCGTTCTTCTTGCTCGATTGGTTTTGGTCTGCACACTATAGCCATTGTTCCTCTTAATTTTTGTTTTCATTTCGTTTCTTCCTTCCTTTACGTGAGCGGTGCTTTTTAAATCCCGAAGTCAGCTCAGTTTTTTTTTTTTTTTTTTTTTTTTTAATTTATTTTTTTTTTTTTTGGGTGCCTGTAAAATCTCAGCGCTGTTGTGATGTCACAGTAACAGCGTCGTAAAAGCAGCTTAACAAGGATGTGGGTTTGTCTCGTCAAAGCACGAGGCAGAACCGAACCTCGTGAGCGAGGTCGATTTGCTTGTTGATTTTATTAACACACCAAAAGAACTGCGTCACTTTTCCGGTCACGTAGACACGTGTTTATTTATTTATTGATGCTTGTCCGGGCGTTGGCTGAAAAATTCCACATGAACAGAAACGATGTCTCCGAAATCAACCGAGAAAACGGGAAATTTGTGAGCGAGATTATTTACTGGAACATTTGTTTGTGACTTGAACTGGTGCTTCATGAAAAAGGTCATTCCACGTGTTGTGTCGATTCAGACGTCACTCTCTTTTATTTGTGGCAAAGTCTCTCTCACTCTACTGGATAAGTTTGTAATTCACTGGGCATATCGTTCGTTTTTGTTTTTGTTTTGTTTGTTTTGTTTTAAAGGATGTGTTTTTTTCGTTGGATTCACTCGTAAGGATCGTCTTACTCCTGAACCCGATTTCTTTTAACACTGAGTTCACCGAGCAGTTTTAACCCACATTTCTGGAGCTGCACCAACAAAGGATTTGTTAATCAGAGTTTGGTTTTAAATTAAGGTCGCGATCCACGAGGAATTAAAATCTTCTGTCATAACCTCTGAAGAAATCCTCAAACGCAAAGCTGTTGCTGTTTACTTTTTTCAATCGGCCAATCAGAATCCATTATCAGCTGTTTATCAAAACCAGTGGTTTTTTTTTTCCTTCTTCTTCTTCTTCTTTGAGGAACTTGCGTGTTTGTATGTAGTCTATCTAATATACACTGACAGTTAAAATACTAAAATGAATCTTTAACCATAAAGTTACAGGATTAAACCAGGTTTAAGGTTCAGTGCAACTGGATCACTCGATTCAAATTCAGGTTAAATCTCGATCTTTCGCTGGTGCGGCCCAGAGACAGTTCTACATTTCCACAGCCGGTCTTTGTGCCAGTATTAGGGACGTTAATGGACTCTGTGCAGGAGACGGAGTGAAGTTTGAACCTGCTGTTTACCACGAGTCGGGGAAAGTGAGCTTCAGTACTGAAGATTAAAATATCACTGCAAAAAAAAAAAAAAAAAAACAAAGCCATGAGGAAGAGATGTCTTGAAATATATGTGGATTTATTTGGATATTTTTCATTATGATCTTCTAAAGCAAAACAGTAGTATGGGGGAGCGATATGACGCGAATATTACATCACGATACTTGAAGAGACTCCTACGATAAAACGTCTGATAGGAAAAAAATCCCCAGCAGTGTTACATTAAAACTGTGCTTGAATATCGTTTAAGTTTCCTTTTTTTTTTTCTTCTTGTCCCCGATAATATAAGTAACAGTTAATTACATTTCAATGCGGAAATCCCACAGCGTTTACTCCTTCCACATTCCAAATCGCAAAGATCACGACCTTTTTTTTTTTTTTTTCTTTTTTTACTCGACTGTCATTCCAATCCCACTTCAGTCATATTTTAACTTGAATTTTATTTAGTCGAATCCCGAATCCACACCAGTTTCTAAATATTTACATGGACAGATGAAGAAACTTGTTTTCATATAAATGAAGACGTTAAAAGAAATTTCTAACCTTAACCGCAACGTTTGTAGCTTTTCATACAAATTTAAGTTGTGCAAATTGTTACAGTTACCAAAAAAAAAAAAAGATTGACACTTGAAACTACTTTCAATTGTACGCACAAGTATCATTTTGAGCGAGTAAGATTTTCACCTTCAAAATTTCGACTCACGTAATCAAATTGTTTTATTGCATTAGCAGATCATTTCTAATTTCTTAAAGCATTTATTTCTTGGAAATGCTTCCTGAGTTTCAGTTGGTTAATTACTTAAACGTTAGTAACTGTCTATGGGGTAAAAGGTTAAAATCTTAACTGTTGTGTACAGAATCATTAAATATGTTGCTACATATTTTTCAAGATGTTTCCACTTTGCGAAGGGACTTTTTGTTTTTTGCAGTGAATGTTATTT
This sequence comes from Pangasius larnaudii, assembly GCA_037576815.1. Taxonomy (NCBI): domain Eukaryota; kingdom Metazoa; phylum Chordata; class Actinopteri; order Siluriformes; family Pangasiidae; genus Pangasius; species Pangasius larnaudii. The sequence goes on along the minus strand of CM074923.1, from coordinate 24,848,902 downwards.
TGTGGGCGGAGTTAAACATAACACTATAACACTCATCGCCCTGTTTTTAACATTTTCACAGCGTTTCTCTTGTGAAATATAGCTGTAAAACAGAAGCGTTTTTTTTTCCTGTGTTGATCTGAGCACCACATGTTCACCGTGTCCTCTCTTTCATTCTTCACTTCTTGATTTTTTTTTTTTTTTTTTTTTTTAATGTTCCCGAATGCTGAATACGACTCGAACGGGCCGTCTTGCTAAGACCTCTCGCTTCCTGTGGAGGAATTATCGTAATTTTTTTTTGTGTCATTTGCAGCTATTTAGTTGCTGTTTTTTTTCCATTAACATAATGCGTAGTACAGAAGCCTCAGATTTGACCTTGAGGTCAAAGGTGCAAGGTCGTGAGGGGTCTTATTAAGACGGTCACTAAGAGTATGATTCAAAGATAAAATCCCTTCAGTTATTTTGAAGGAGAATCTATCTGAAGAATATACTATTGTCTATCTGAAGTGTTTGATATCTCTTAGCGATATATTTTCTTTCTGGTTTTTTTTTCCTCTTGATTTCTGTTTTTTTTTTTTTTTTATACATGATTTATGTTTTTACAAAGACGTGTTTCTAGAGATCGCACGTATAAACGTTAATATTATAATACCATGCTGCCAAGCGCACCATTTTTGTTACATTTTTATTTAAGCAAAATGAAAACGTTTTTGTTGTTTGTTTTGTTTTGTTTGTTTGTTTGTTTGCCTCTTTTTGAAATAAAGTTTTTAGAATAGCTACTTTTGTTAGCTAGAACTTTTTTCATAATGTATTTTTCTAACATTGCTTCCAGTTTGATGTCAATCGCAAAATAAAACTAAGACAGTTTTAGTGAGATACTTTATTATAAATATATGGATATGCTGAGTATATTGAGTAGAGTGCAGCGTGTGCTTTACTCCTGGACCAGGCTTTGTGAATACTAATTGTAGCGACTGTTTTATTCCTTGCTCCTAAAATAATTTAAAAAGATGTTACACAACCAACTCTTGTGTGCTTCATTTATTCGTTCGGACTTCTGAGTGCTGAGCAGCAGCAGTTTGGGGAAAAGCGAATTATTCATTCACACGCCAGCGACTTTGGATGAAAACGAGTATTAAAAGAAGCAGGAAAGGAATTAGAGCTGCCACGATGCCACTTTCTCTTTTCTGATACAAAATACGATTCAATATCAGCCGATATCCATAACCTTCCAATATATTTTTCTTTAAAAACTACTAAAGCTTTAAAACTTTTTTTTTTTTTTAAACTGAATCCCTTAAAAATGCAGGAAACAAATAAAGAGCTAGAAACACGAGCTAGACAAAATCGCAGCTTTCACACAAAATTCACTTCTATTGCACACACACATATATATATATATATATATATATATATAAAGTATAAATGTAATAAAAATGAATTCTAACAAAAAATACAATTAAGTCTCGTTATATGGAAATGTTTCTACTTCCAAAAATAAAATCTTTTCCAAAAAAAAAAAAACATTTTCAATCTTTTCCATTTGTTACAGCATTAGATAAAACAAATTCTTTTTCCTCTTATATCATCCACCATTTTTTTTTTTTTTTTTTTTTGCTGATATTAGCCTGATTCTGATCCTGGATGCCATCTCTAATATAAACACACACTAACTCTCCACTTTATTAGGTACACCTACCTCATACCAAGCAGGAGTTATGGAGAAATTAGCGATTTCTTAAAAAAAAAAAAAACGAAAAAATGAAATCAAAGAGGAAGAACTACTTCTTTCAATCTTAAGAGAGTGTAATATACATATGCTATATTTACACAATTTAGAAATATTATAGACTACACACATCCAAGACTGCAGTAAGAAATTCAACTGTCTTTGGATGAGTGCATAAGTATTGGCTCCCTTCATGCAATATAACTTCTGGGAGATTTTTATTTATTTTTTATTGTTTTGGTATCTATTTTACCTGCTATGTTGGCGTATGTGTTGTCGTTTCATTCATCTTGAAATGCAGCATCATCTCAGGTCAAATTCACACACGTAATACTAAGTCCACTAAGTAAGGAATAAAACAATTGGGAGTGTGTGCTGTTCTAGGAAAATAATCAACAACAGCCTGGTGTGATGAAGCAGAGATACTCCTAACACCTGGAGGTGGATTGTTTTCCTAGAACAGCACGTCCTGAATGTGTTTTATCGCTCTTGTACAGTACCACAGCAATTTGCCAACAGTTACAGTTTTTCATTTAATAAGGTATGGCATCATACTTTTTATCCATTTGTAGCTACACTTAATGTTGTGGAATGTCTGTGAAACAGGTTTTCCTCTATTTTTTCTGCTTTCTTGAAGTTAAGACAAAAAATATGCAGATCGTCATGTTACTACAGAGCACTGACACTGGAGACTCCTTCCAAAAATGTTAAATAAACATCTCCTTGCAGAAAACATCATCATCATCTCAAAGATTTTTCTTTGTGAAATGACATTTTTTTTTAAATCCGTCCCTGTTACGCTACTAGTTATTACTATAGAAACTATAACATTAGAACGAGCACATTAATATAATCCTGTGATTTTCAGGTGCAATTCTGTCCGGGAAAATTAATCAACACCTTATGACCAATCAGAATCCAGAATCTAACAGTGCTGTGGTATAAATGGCAATTAAACCAACACTTATGACGAGAATGTCCCAATAAGAGACAACCAGACTCCTATAGGACACTTAGGCCACCATCAAATATATTCAGAATCAGTCACAGGACGCTTGTTAAACTATTTGGACCCATTTGAAAAACGCAAATTCCCATTACTGCCCATTATAAACCATTACAAACCCACTAAGAACCCACTGAACCCATGTCAGTGTCTGGCTCCTGACCGTGACCGTCTGCTTTAATACGATTAACCGTATTACTGAGTGTGTTACTACGCCAGAGCTGCCAGTGTTAATGGACTGAATCCAAAATGGCTTCCTCCTGGGTGTGTGTAGTCAGCGACTGATTTGAGGGGAATGTCAAGAGGATGCTCTCTGTAAAATAAATAAATAAATAAATAAATAAATTCTTATAAATCCACCGTTCCGCTTTTTCTCTCCTCTTTGGATTAACGTGGTTATAAAATCTAACATCATTTATTAACAATATCCTTCAGAAATCCTTCAGCGAACACAACAACCAGCTCTGTCAGGACTTACACCAAATTTTAATTTTTATAGTCTTGGGAATTGTATGAATACATAATATTTAATTACGCTGTTATATTAATAATCCTAACTATAGCTAACTGGTTCGTGTGACTTAACATCCGATAGCTGGACAAAGCAGTCAAATAAATGCACAACAATAAAAGTCATATGTGCTTTAAGGATCATATTGTAATCCTTTTCCTAAATATGAGACATGTGTAATTAGCTTTAAAAAAAGTTACTGCAATAATTATTGGAATTGTTTGAATAATAATGAGATTAAATGTTCTCCTAGGTGAGCTGTGTTCATTCTTTATTTGAATAAATAGGCTATTTTTTTTTTTCAGCAAGCTGTAAACAAAAAAAATACCTGCTCCACTGAACCAACCAGCGCGCTATTGTTTACGGGATTCCCTCATTAATTATTCATGCGTCGGCGCGATCAAAGGGGCAGTAAAGCTGCGCGCTGATTGGCTGAGCTGGGATTCCCTCATCCATTATTCTGTTCTGTGAACAAAGAGGCGTTAAAGGGCGCGCGCTGATTGGCTGACGCAGCGCGCGAGGGCAGGAACAATAGGTCGCCTCCTGGGACGACCGTCAGGACTCACTTCAATGAATCGACTCTTCTGAATACTTTTGATTCGTCACGCCAGAAATACTACACAACAGATCCCTGCTCCAGATGGTCACTTTGTCTAGATAAACATTTTAGCTTAAATATCTGACTCTAGTCTGTGAACACTGTCTGTAATCACATTTTTAAATATATTTGATAGTTGGTGCTCTACATGTCCACCATGTTAATAGGAAACTGGCAAGTTATAGGCTTTGTTGTTTATGTTGTTTATAAAATAATAAGAATACTGAGAAAGATTACTGGTTATTTTATATAAATTTACTGGGCATATATTATTCTGATTTACTCTATGATTCTGGTTTTAAAGGCGGAATAATTTCCAGGGAAACATGCATTTTCGTGTGTTTCTTTATATTTCCATATTTTCCTCATCCATCTGTAAAATGTTCAGTTTCAGTGAAAACTGCTGTCACTCATTGCAGCAGTGTGTCTGTATTTTTACACAGTTTCTGATAAAACTCTTTACTGCCCTCCATATCACGCTGCTACTCTTCTCTTTTTTATTCTTGTCACATTGGCACGAGTTTTATCTATTTATCTACTGTCTCTGTAACGCAGGCAGCTTAATGCTTTAATTTCCCCATGAGGAATTAATAACAGTTTATCTTATCTTACCTTCTCTTACCTTACATTACATTGTCTTGTCTTGTCTTACCTTATCATGACTTGTCTTACTTTTTCTTGTCTTACATTGTCTTGTCTTGTCTTACCTTACCATGTCTTGTCTTACTTTGTCTTGTCTTGTCTTACTTTGTCTTGTCTTACTTTGTCTTGTCTTGTCTTACCTTATCATGTCTTGTCTTACTTTGTCTTGTCTTGTCTTACCTTATCATGTCTTGTCTTACTTTGTCTTGTTTTGTTGCAGAAGTACAATAAACGAAACAATTTCCCACAGAGAGCTTACCTTCTCTTATCTTGTCTTAACTTGTGTTGTCTTGTTTTCTCGTCCTGTCTTCTCTTGCCTCGTCCTATCTGATTTTTAAGTAAAAATAACCAGTTTGAAAGGTTGAGTTTGTACACGGTCATTTCATGTATCTTGTATCTAGATTGTCTTCAGATAAGAAATTAAACTCCTTCCAGTTACAGTGAAACCTGCATTGCTGTAGTGTGTGTAAGATGCAAATCAAATAATTACACTTGACCAGTTAACTGAGACAGCGATGTTCCACTATGCAGCTGTTTTATGCAAAAGATGATTGGATCCATTTTGTCATAATACACTGAACACACAACATCTGGACAGAATGCATCTGAAACCCATGAAGTGGTTTAAAAGATGAATTTATTTGAAAGGCATGAGTCAAGGGTATTTTTGACCTTCTATATCTGGATAGGAAAATGAAACTCAAGACGCATGAAACTACCACAAAAATCGATAAACAAAGACTGCAAAGACTATCTATCTATCTATCTATCTATCTATCTATCTATCTATCTATCTATCTATGACAAAATTCCACTGTAAAAAAAAATGATAAAAATGATAAAAAATAAATATATAATAAATATTATATTATGCATCATTATTAAATATATTATGATATAGATTTTAAAAATGAATGAATATTTTTATAATATAATATAAATACTATTCTAAGATTAAAATACCTTAAAATGACTCAAAACCAACTTAAGATTCGGCCATTCATGTGAATCGATTCATATGTTCGACTCGCTTAAGGGAGTCGTTTAAAACAAATTAGAAGAGCCGATTCGTTCTCGAATCTCCCATCACGACTCTCTCTCTCTC
>CM074923.1:24823256-24833944 GCA_037576815.1 Pangasius larnaudii | reverse complement strand
TTAATTTTTCTGTATCTTTTTTTCTTACTTCTGCAGACCATCTGTATCTTTTATCATTGAACGTTTTTTAGTTTCTCCACATGCATGCTAACAGATTAATTAGTGGATAGATTTTTCCATGTGTGCAACCTCACATTTATACCCCAAGAAAAACAGGAAATGATCAACAGCGATTACAGTGTAGTGCGAGTGAGAGCAAAAATTCAAAATGTCCGATTTCTTCAAGAGCGATTGCATTTATTTCAAATAATCTTAAAGGGAGCTGATAATTTTTTGATAATTTTATGTTCATTTACAGAAAATATACAATTTAAAATATAATAAGAAAGATTTTGTTAGAGAGCGTGTGAATCTAAGCAGTTTGTTCAGTTGAAAATATGAATCATTTGTGTGTGAGGTTTTTACACAGTTATTCTTGTGAAGGGTGCTAATAATAAGTGTGTGCACGGGACACTGTGTGTGTGTGTGTGTGTGTGTGTGTGTGTGTGTGTGTGTGTGTGTGTGAACAGTGTGAACAGAACACATGACACACTCAACTGGCTGATTAAACACTGCATTCTGTATCAGCGCTAATTATTCTGCTCCTCTATAATTCTGTAATGTTCACACACACACACACACACACACACACACACACACACACACACACACAAAAGCCTCGTTTCAGGAGAGACATTTTCTGTTCAGCGAACGGGACAGAATACTCAGACTGTCTATGTGTTTCTCTGTCTCTGACTCTCTCTCTCTCTCTCTCTTTCTGTCCTCTTTCTTTCTCTCTCTCTCTCTGTCTCTCTCTCTCTCTCTCTCTCTCTCTCTCTCTCTCTCTGCAGTCTCCATCCATGCAGTCGTGTTACAGTTAAGATGGAGGACCAGAATGAAGGTGTTCAGGTTGGGGAGAATAAATACATCAGCAAGTGAGTCTCTCATCATCTCACACTCACACTCGCACTCGTCATCACCAGATGTTAAAGAAGCTTTGAATATAAATATTCAGAAAATTATAAATATTAATGAATATCTTTCACTGATGCTCTCTTCTCTTTGTAAAGGCAGATGTTTTCGTTTTCACTAAACACTCCTCTGCATTACCAGTGAAAATGAGCATTTCTACACACTTTACTCACATTTTAAAATTTCCAGCTGTGTCCAGAGCATCACTGAGTGTAACTCTCTCTCTCTCTCTCTCTCTCTCTCTCTCTCTGTCTCTGTTTCTCTTTCTCTCTGTCTTTCTCTGTCTCTCTCTTTGTCTCTCTGTCTCTGTCTCTTTCTCTCTCTCTCTACCTCTCCCTGCTCTCTCTGTTTTTTGTCTCTATTTGTCTCTTTCTGTCTCTCTCTTTTTACCGCTCTCTGTATTCTCACTCTGTTCTCTCTTTCTTGTCTCGATCTCTGTCTCTCTATCTCTTCTTGTTCTCTCTTTCTCTCTCCTTGTGTCTCTCTCTCACTCTTTGTCTGTGTCTCTCTGTCTTTGTCTCTCTCTCTATCTCTATTTCTGTCCCTTTTTCTCCGTCTCTCTTTCGATGTAATAATTCTGCCACTTAATAGCTTTCAGGTAAACAATGGAACGGTGTAGTGGTTTTACATGAGTTATGATTTTTGTCATTTTTTTTGACACACACCACAGCACAGTGAACACACTCAAATACACAAATGTTTAATGTGCATGGAGGCTGGAGGGTTAATACCAGTGTATACTGTTTAAGAGTGATATCATTGGACACAACTACTTAGCCATGAATGTGTGTGTGTGTGTGTGTGTGTGTGTGTGTGTGTGTGTGTGTGTGTGCAGGAGAAGCATCCTTGCCCACCTGAAGACCTATAACCTTTATTATGAAGGACAAAATCTGCAGCTGAGACACAGAGAGGTAGGAACACTGTCTCTCTCTCTCACACACACGTTTGCCTTCTTTGCCTGAAATGTGGTTCAGTTTAACCCCTACTGTCCCTGCTCAATAATTTACCTGTCTCTGGGGAGTAATGGAGTGTGTGTGTGTGTGTGTGTGTGTGTGTGTGTGTGTGTGTGTGTGTGTGTGTGTGTGTGTGTGTGTGTGTGTGTGGCCTAACTGGGTTCTCCACAGGAAGAAGGTGAGCTGATTGTTGAGGGTCTCCTGAACATCTCTTGGGGGCTACGGCGACCAATCAGATTGCAGATGCAGGATGACAACGAGCGAATCAAACCACCTCCCTCATCTACATCCTGGCATTCGGGCTGTAACCTAGGCAACCAGAGGTCAGGTCATAAACCACATGCACATGTACACACACACACACACACACACACAGACTCACACTCAGACTATGTTAAGAAAATGTGCAGACCCTGCAAGAAACTGGAGCTGTTTTGGAGCAGAATCTCCATGGAAACTGCTTTTATAGCATTTCACTCCTACTCCTTATCATCTAGAAAATCTTCAGACGAACAGCACAGGGTGTGTTCAGTGTACGCATTCCCACATGACTTTATCAGCACACAGACATAACAAGTCTGAACGTTTACTGGAAGTGAGAAAAGTTTTAAAAGGTCGCAACACTTCCTTTCATCTCCAGCTGCGTCCAAGGTCATGTCTTATCTTTCTACTGGATGGGTTTAGACGCATACTTTAGATTTTGATTTCAAGGACTTTTAAAGCACTAATGGTACCCATTTTACATTATACTATATACTGTATATTATCTCAGTAACACTTTGCAGTACAGTTTCTTAATTAATGCTTAAGATACTTACTTAGCTGTAAGTAATCTAGTGTTAATATAGTCGTTCTTCAATAATTACTAATCACTATAATAAATTACTATGCTGACAAAACTATAATGAATTATTATCCAGTTTTGAACCATTTACATGCATCATTGCTGTACACTGTCCTTATTTTTTCATAACAGATGCACAAATTACTGATAAATTAAATTATTGTGATAATGTATTGTTTCATGGCTCCTTAATTAATGATTAAGTACTTACTAACTTAGCAAAAAAAAAAAAAAGTAGTCATGTATTTCCATATCAGTTCTCTATTAATTACTCCTGAAAGTAATAAACAGAAATGCTAATGAAAGTAAAATCATTTAGTAATTAATCTTAAACAGTTGTGGTAAATAGATAAATTGGGCTGCTCCTGACTGCTATGAGGACAAAATATTAATGACTTGTTAATTCAGTTTTGACTGATTACTAGTGATTTAATAGCAATTAAGGGAAATGGGATTGATTTATTTGTGTAGGTATAATAATAATAGGTAACGTTGGTGTATCAGTAATTAATGCTTCTGTAGTGACACAGTGGTTCAAAACTGGATAATAAGTCATTATGGTTTTGTCAGCATAGTAATTTAATATTCGTTACTAAATCATAATATCCGCATAATAGTTTATTATAGTCATTAGTAATTACTGAAGAACTACTATGGTAACCCTTGGCTGCTAAGTTATTAAGTAAGCATTAATTAAGGAAGGTCAATAACCATAGGGAGGATGTTATTCACTCTAGTACAGATGTTATGGTGAGACATCTGTAACCTGGCAAGTGCAAAATGGTATGACGTGACGCAGCGAGGAGGTGAGATGAACTGATGTCTGCCTAGATTAGTATGATGTATGGATATGATGTACTTACCAAGGCCAAGGTCAAAACTCTGTCACATGAGGCAGCTAAGAGACTTAAAAAACAAAAGTTTTGACCCCAAACTCTCTCACAATGTTTTTTTTTTTAATCGCAAAAAATAATACTTGTGCAAATCATCACGAAACATCTGTGGATTCCTTTTAAAGAATGTTTATCAAAAAAAGAGAACCTGGGAGGAAGGAATTTATGGTTACACACCGTCCAAGAAAAGTGCAGTCTGGGTTTTAAGAGGAAAAAAAAAGAAGTGAGGGAAAAATAAAACTCCTAGACATGGGCCAGAATTTGCTCAGCCATATATAGTCTGATATGTTAGGTACAAAAATACAGCAATCATGGAAGTTTAGCAAGAAGCTAATTTGTGATTTATCTCAAAGAAAATGTCTCTCAGACATTGACTGACGAAATGGCTAAGAAATGCTAATTACAGAAAATGCAGGATTTCCGTATGTTAAAGCTACACGAGCGGTTAAACTGAGATTACCATCATGTGGACAGATGATGGAGCTCCTCCTGGGATGGAAGCAGCAGGAAGTTTCAGGAAGTTACTTGCAGTTAATGTAAACACTGATCACAAACAGACTCCATATTCACCCACATCCTGTGACACAACAGGAAGATCCAGTTTACTCTAAATAACGCTGCTATTTTCTGTCTCTGTGTAGCGGTGAGGCTCAGAAACAAGCTCCGCCCTCCATCGAGGTGACACCACCTGAGAGCAAATCGGAAAACAGCACGATGAACAAAAACGAAAATGAGGAAGAGGGTGGGTGTCGTACTTAGTGTACTTCATGTGTTGTGACTAAAATATCATTCGCGTTACGATTTTTTAAAAATGTATTTTATATGATTTACGCAATTCTCAGTGGATACGGTATTGTGCCTAATACCCATAATGCACTGCAAGACTACATCAGTGTTAAAATGTTGCTCCGCTGAGCCCGCAGGATTTCTGAATTTTCTCAATTCTGATCGGTCGGAAGTTGTTATATAAGGCTTATTTGAATGTGCTCGTTATATTACGTCACTGTTTCTATAGTAACCACTTACGCAAGGACTTGTATGGCAGATAATCTAAGACTAATAATAAAAAACAGCTTTTAAAATGTTGTGTAACAAAGAGTCATTTTTGATATGGTGAGGTTTATTTAATATTTTTGGAAGGAGTCTCCAGTGTCAGTGTTTTGTAACAGTCAGAGGTAAAGCTGTAAAAATTACAGTAAAGTCTTCAGGATGGAGAGCGTTGCGTTTTGTCGTTTCCTGGTAACAAGCTGCATGTTTTGTCTTATTAACTAAAAGAGAAAGTGAGGAATGACGTAAGTGATTCCAGGATCTTGTTTTATTCCACACTATTAAATGTAACTATAAAGGGATAAAAAAAAAGTACGAAGTGTCATGTAGGTATGCATGTATATACGTGAAATGTATGTAAGTGAAATAATGTCTCTCTCTGCTTCTGTGTCTCTCGCTCTTCAGAAGACGCCTGCTCTCAGCTCCTGAGGACCAAAAGTGATGCGGGTGTTTTGAGGCGGGGTAACAAGCGGTCTCCTAGCGACCAGCGGCGAATCAGAAGGCACCGTTTCTCCATCAACGGCCACTTTTACAACCACAAGGTGACTGTAACACAAACGTGTGCTGTTGTGATTAGGTGTGACCTACATTTTGTGATCCTCTATTTAGAAACAAAAGAAATAAATAAAAAGATTTTCTCTCTCTCTCTCTCTATCTATCTATCTATCTATCCATCTATCTATCTATCTATCTCTATCTATGTCTCTCTCTCTCTCTCTCTCTCTCTCTCTCTCTCTCTCTCTCTCTGGCCCAGACGGCGGTGTTCACTCCCGCGTACGGCTCCGTCACTAACGTACGGATAAACAGCTGCATGACGACGCCACAGGTGCTGCGTGTTTTACTCAACAAGTTTAAGATTGAGAACAGTCCTGATGATTTTGCACTCTACATTGTCCACGCCAGTGGAGGTCAGTCTCTCTCTCTCTCTCTCTCTCTCTCTCTCTCTCTCTCTCTCTCTCGCTCTCACAACTGAAACCTGGAAATTGACCATCACCTAGTGGTCAAAAACCAGCATTGCATCCTAAAACAGATATTTATCATTTGTCTTATATGCGTGTGTGCGCGCGCGCGCGTGTGTGTGTGTGTGTGCGTGTGTGCGTGCGTGTGTGTGTGTGTTTTCAGAACGAGTTAAACTGAAGCCCACAGATCACCCACTGGTGCTGAGGATCCTACAGGGTCCATGTGAGCAGGTCTGCAGGATCTTCCTCATGGAGCAGGACCTCGGAGAGGAGGTCACGTATGACGTAAGTCCTCGATCTGTGTGTCTTTGAGGATCGGCTTTCTATAGCTTTCTGTGCTCTGTGTAAGGAATAAATCATTTGGTGGTATGCCGTTATAGAAAAATAATCAGCAATGGGGAGTGTAATGAAGTTGGACGTCACAAAGTGTTTTATTCCTCTTATACCACAGCAATTTGTCAACAATTACAAATTAGTTCCTGTTGTCACTTACATTATAGCAGCTATAAGTAATATAATTAATAAGACAAAATAAGACAATAAGACAAAAAAAAAATGCAGTTTGTCATGTTACAGAGAAACCAAAAAAGTCATCTGTCCTGAAAAAAATTCACATACATTTTTACCTCTGTCTGTGTCAAAGCACTGGTACTGGAGACTCCTTCCATAAGTCAAGTTAAATAAACATCAAATTTAATCCAGCAGCTCTTTGGTATAAAAAAGACATGTAAAGAAAGAAAACATTGTTTTTTGTTCATTAGGTGGCACAGTACATCAAATTTGAGATGCCTGTGCTTCAGAGTTTCATCACCAAACTGAAAGAGGAGGAAGACAGGGAGGTACAGAAGCTCAAACGCAGGTAACGTTCACCTCTGAGACCAAAAACTGCACACACTCCTACTTTCCTACGTAAAGTAATCGATCGATAAACAGTCCTAAACCTATAACATATCAGCATCGACGTGACATGTCCTGCAGCTACAGTAGTTACAGCACAAACACGCTAATCGTCAGATTTGCTTTAAGCAAAACCATCGAATGAAAACATTATTATTATTATTATTATTATTATTATTATCATTTTGCATTGTTTATTGCAAACAGCTGTTACAAAAGTGCATCAGGTGTATTGTAGCAGTAGAAGGGGCTTTTGAGAACAGTGGACCAGTGGTACGTTTTTACTTTTGCAACTACACATTTATTGTACTTTAATATTTCTCTCATTTTTGTCCCACTTTTGCATTTATTTTCAGGGTTTTCATTTGACTCACCCACGTGTTTATATTTGAACCTTTATGTTCCAACCTCAACATACTATAACTAAACCAGTTGGAACAACATGAAAAAATATTATAATGATTCTGTTCTTTTTGTTTTTTTTATTTTTACATGGGCGGTATGTAGTCTTCATTTGTTTTCCACAGAACCATTTTTATACATTTACAGCAGATGCCCTTATTGAAAGCAACATACATTTAACTCATTTATACAACTGAGTAGTTGAGGGTTAAGGGCCTTGTTCAAGGGCCTAGCAGTGGCAGCGCTGGGATTTAAACTCATAACCTGCTGTCAGTAGTCCCAGCGTCTTAACCACTGAGCTATCAACTACAAAAAGAACAGCCTTCAAGCCAGATTTGAACCCGTGACCTCAGGACAGCCATTTTAGCAGCTACGGTCTGCTGGTCTACCAACTGAGCTATCGAAGTTTTACGTTAAATGACTTTCAAAATGTTGGCATGATGGCTTCTTCTTCTAAACTACACAAGCGCACTGTTGTAGGCTATATAACGAAAAGGCATTCTGTCACCTTCCTAGTGCACTTCATGCTTAAATTCAGCTTGTAGGAAGACCACAGTTGTAATAAATGCCTGCTGGAAATTAACACAACACTTCATAGGTTTGTTTAATAGTTAACTAGAATATTAATGCATCATTCGAATAACATCACAATGTAAAAATGAATCCTTTCTCTCTCTCTCTCTCTCTCTCTCTCTCTCTCCCCGTCACTGTAGATATAAGTATCTGCGCTTCATCATTGAGAAGCAGCTGCAGTGTTTACCGGATGGTTCCACCTCCATGTGAAGAACCTCCTATACCTCTGATGCTCATCCCTCCATCAGTCCTCACACTCCTGATGTGCTCTTCATGTCCCTGCAGAAGAGCCCGAGATCAGCCTGTCTTCTCCACACGTGTGATCGATGTAGTCCGTCCTCACGTGGCTCGCCTAAAGCCAGTATTTTCAATTATGTGGCGTGATGGTACTTATTACCTTATTACTGTGTGAAACGTATCTTCTTTCGTCACACAGGATGGTCCGGATGGTCTTCGGCGCTGCGATTGATCAGGAAGTGTTCAGGGTTTTTTTTTTTTAGAAGATTCAGGGTTTTAATGACTGAGAAGATTGCTGTCAATGCTTTTCCTGTATTTCAAAACTGTTTTCAAAACACGTCCTCATCGGCGTCCACTTAAAACTCTTACAGTACGTACGTATCGCCTACATCACGTGAGTCGCCACTTGCGGCACAAGATGAGGTGCGCAGAGGGAGGGGATTTTTCAATACGATCACAATTAGCTAGCTTTCTGACTAGCTAAGAAATTGACGCAATTAAGTTGCCTGGGAATATTTGCTAGCTAACCGTGCAAACAGTAATCACTCTGAGTTGTATTCATGCAGCGTTATTGTTTTATTGTAATACACAACGCTAAGCACCTAGCTAGCTAAAATTAGCTTTCCAACTTGAAAAACAAAGTAGAGAATGAAACAATTAAACAAATAGACACACCACAAGCAAACAAGTGCTTTGATTTACTTTGATTTTTAAGTACAGCTAGAGAATATAGCTAGAGAAATAGACGGGTAACATTAGCTGACTAGCTAAAACAGTTGGTAAGGCAAGGAGGTAGGCTAGCTAGCTAGAAAATTAGTGAACACAATACAACTTGGGAACGTTAAGTTTTTGCTCCGAGTGGAAAAATAAAACACAAAAATCGGATGTACTGGAGCTTTACCATGCCTACACTTATAAACAACGTCTTCTTGGTGTGGGAATTAGCTAGCTAGCAAAGAAATGATGTCAACTGTCATATAGTTATATTTTTTAAATATTCCATTTTTAATAATTAAATGTATAAACAGATTTGTTTTTTTGTTTTTTTTGCTGTTTAAAGCCGAGATTGCAATGACTTTCTTGAGTTCTTGAGTTCTACAAACTGACGCCATCTAATAAACTTTACCTCAGTGACGTGGTGAAGAACTGGCCCTAGAAATGGCCCGTGACACCGAATCCTCCAGGAGGAAGCCGACGAGGGTGTGTGGAAAACGGTATTAGGACGCAGCCATAGTTTTGAGGCACACATGCTTTCGCCTCCTAAAGGAGGAAAATAGAAAAGCACATTCGATCTACCCAAGTAAGATCAACCCTACGTACGCAGACTCAATAATAAGCACAATGTAACACACACACACACACACACACGCGCGCGCACACGCACAATATCACTCTTTCTATGAAATAGTCATGTTTAGCAAAACAATCTCAGCCTAACATGTGATGTGTTAATGTGTAGGATGTAGCTGTTGTTGGAAAGCTGAACATGTTTATGCTGTTATTAACTAAAGCACAAGCTGATGGAGGCGTACGTGTGTGTGTGTGTGTGTGTGTGTGTGTGTGTGTGTGTGTGTGTGTGTGTGTGTGTGTGTGTGTGAGATTGTCCATAAACTGATTTGGAAATGCTGCCTGTTTGAGGTGTGTGTGTGTGTGTGTGGGTGTGTTTGTGTGTGTGCGCACGTGTGCATGCTTTTGGAGAGAATGGATTTGTAATGTTTTTATCCCTTTTTTTAAAATTGCTTCATTCTTTTTTTTTTTTTACACTCAATTCTCCTCCTTTTACGTTTTGGATGCTTATAGAAATATCGATCCAGCATGCCTCTAGTTTTGTTTTAACGGTGAAGCCGATATTATAGAATGCTGACAAAATTAAACAAAACTGTAAAACAGAAACAGTGGATTCGTCTTCTTTCTGTGCAGCCTGTTATTATTTATTTTTGTATATATTATTTTGTTATATTATCACTGTAAAGAGTTTGATGAACGATGTCCATATTTCAAAGGTATCACTAACTTTTAGCTGCCATTTAATTCGTTAGTGCCAAAAGTATTGGCACCCCGCACGATTTATTGTTATGGTGTGAGATTAAGCTAATGAACCACAGACACTGCGTTGTCCGGGAGTGTGACGTGTCGCTCATGCGGGGCTTCACAATTTGACTGGCTGTTTGTGAAAAAGATGACATTTAGTGCCAGGACTGAAGACAATTATTGAAGCCTGTACGTCCAGTCGGGAACCTTCACGAGCCCCCATCATTGTTACAAACATGAAGAAATGGTTGGTAATCAAATGAAGATATGGACATAATCAAAAATTAGAGCCTGGGGAAAAAAAATCATTGCACTTTGGTGAAACATTACAGACAAAGAAGAATGGTCTTTTAAGTAATTAATACTGATGAACCGTACTCAATCAGACCCAGACAGGATTTTACAAAATATATATATAAAGAAAGTCAGTCTTGATTTCAGTTTGTATAAGGTTTCATTTTTGGCATCAGCATCAGCAGTATTTTCTGATACTTCATGTGTTCAAGGTGATTATTTTTGGCCTTCTGTGCACCCAAGTGCAAGAGCATGCCCAACACTTTTAAGAAAAACAGACTGGTATGAGGAAGCGAGGCAGAGGCAGAGGCAGAGGCTGATTTCTTCCTAGCCCAGACTGTACATCAATTTGTGAGCCATTGAAGGGCCATAATGGTAGGCTATAATTAATTAATTAATTATTTTTGCACATTATCTATTCTGTCGATTAACACCAATAACTTTGGCTCCGTACCTCGTAGGATGTTTCTAGGAAAAACGAAACTATTCAACTGTACACAATATTAGGGTTAGGTGATAACATTTATTAAACTGATTCAAGTTTTTTTTATGGTGGTGTTTAGGTTTTCAGGTTGTCCTTCAAGATGGTGGAGGCATTATCGTTCGT
>CM074923.1:24782064-24792076 GCA_037576815.1 Pangasius larnaudii | reverse complement strand
ATGTCCAGGTGCATAATTCATCCAGATTTGTTATTGGTGCTAGGCCCAGGTGCATACTACATCCAGATTTATTATTGGTGCTAGGCCCAGGTGCATACTACATCCAGATTTATTATTGATGCTAGGTCCAGGTGCATACTACATCCAAATTGAGGACTGATGCTAGGTCTAGGTGCATACTACATCCAGATTTATTATTGATGCTAGGTCCAGGTGCATACTACATCCAAATTGAGGACTGATGCTAGGTCTAGGTGCATACTACATCCAGATTTATTATTGGTGCTAGGTTCAGGTGAATACTTTATCCAGATTTATTATTAGTGCTAGGTCCAGGTGCATACCACCATCCAAAGACATATTGCATTTAAATCCAGGATTCATACTACCTGTAATATATATGGGGGGAAAACAGTTAGTGGATAGTGAGTGAGCAAATAAACTGAAGTAATGAAAATGATACTTAGTGGCTTATTGCTAAATGTAATTCTTAGTGTTATGTGTACTAAGCACTTAAGTTTTAAAACTCTTAATCTTTAAATACTGTAAGTAAATATGTTTTGTAATGAATTAAAGGGAAATGATTGCAATATGCAGGATGGACACCAGAGGGCAGCATGGTTGCGTCTTATTGCAGTTTGCGCAGCTGTTTTCTTAGTCTTTCCTGAACCACGTGTGATTTTTCAGGTATCGAGCATGATTTATTCTCCTCCTACATATTGCGTTCATTTTTTTCAGTGATTTGTCAGTGTTGATTCATATATTTGCCGATTGTGACTCTCATGAGGATGGTGAATTCATTTAAAGGTTTGCGGTGAAGTATAGAAGCATGTAATGCATTTTTTCCTATTCTGCTCTCCTGTGAGACTGAATCATTAGCCAAGCACAAATGCTCTGCATACTTTTTTTGTTGCAGAATTGCTCTGCTGTGCAAGTTCATCCAATGTACACAGACTTGTATCTGTGTGTGTGTGTGTGTGTGTGTGCTGCATTTCTCTTTACTGCTAATGCAGATTCCAGGCAAGAGGACTAAAAGACACAACAGACATAAATCATTCATGAGCCTTGAATGTAAATGCAGTGCACATTTGCTTTGATCCGAGGAGCATTTGCATACAGGGCAATGTGGCTCTCATTTCAACTTCCTCAAACTTTCCAAGTCACTAATATGCAAACTGGTCCTGGGGTCAGCTCGTGATATTTACATCCTTGTGAGCGCACAAAAAATGTCTGACCTTTGGATATGTCTGTCTGAGAACCACAGACTGGTGGGCATGTCTTCAAGCCGTTGTATAAGTAATGACACTGTGGTGTGATCAAGAGGCGTTACTGTTACCACTATGAAGTTGATTCTTTTCCATTTAAAGGGTTTTATTCCTCTTATACTTCATCAATTTGCCAAAATGTACAATTTTACTTTATTTATTGTTTACAATTTATCCATTTATAGCTACATTTAAAGTTGTTCAATGTTCTGAGGCACCGGTGGTGTTTGAAGTGCCAGTGGTGTAATGGTATCATGCGAGGTTCCCATTCTTCTGAACCAGGTTCAATTCCCGGCTGGCGCAGACTCTCGTGACGGTTTAGTGAATTTCCCTGTGGGTGAATAAAGGGATGTATCTACGTCCGCAAAACAAGTTAGTTCCTGTTATAAACTGTAAAACCCTCACCAGCTTCTTTTTTTTCTCTCTCTTGAAGGTAATGAGACAAAAAAAAAAATGCAGCTTGTCATTTTCAAACTCACTGACTGTTACCAAGTTCTGGGACTGGAGACTCCTTCCATAACTCTTACATTAAATTTACAGTCTTACAGAAAACTTCATGCTGTCATCTTACACATGTTTTTATTTGTTTAAAAACAGCACATTTTTAATCCATTTATTAATAGCCTTAGATGATTGTGGAGCGTTCGCCATATAAGTCCTCGTGTTGCTATAGAAACAACAGTATGAATGAACTTAAGGCCGCTACTGAAAGACATTTCTGTATTGACAGTTTTTGTTACATAGCTAGTTAGCTTTTACAATGTCGTCATCTTTGCTCAAGTTGAATGCCAATACTGAAGAACAGAAAGCCCCAGATGGTTTAAAATACCCAGACGTCTTGAAGTTACAGCCACATTCTGAGTAATTTGCTTTGAGATGAGTAACTGAATGATACGTCGGGACTTTAAGGGGTTAATGTATTCCATAACTCTTCATTCTTGCTTGCAGTCGTGTCTGTCTCACTGTCAGCAGCTGCCCTTGTGCCAAATTCCTTGTAAGTGAATCTTATTGGTCAATAAATCCCATTCTTGTTCTAAATATGTTACACGCTGTATCTATGGAGTCCTGCTGAGTTTTGTACATCAACAGCACCGCTATAACGTCGCTGCTCAGGCACACGGTAGCCAGTGCTTAAATTTAGCCCTCCGTGCCAAAGATTCAGAGTGGAAACTGAACTCGCTCTATCCTTTCTTCTTTCTTAACTTAAAACTGGATTCAGCTGGCCTTCTTTTAGCCACAACACACACACACACACACACACACACACACACACACAGAGTACACACATACACTAAATACACACCTCCCGGCCTCAAATTATATTTGGCACAGTCAATTCCACAGTGGCACAGCTACCGCGTAAGGCAATATGAACCAAAACACTGCATTAAAGAGGACGAGTAAGCAGGAGGAGGTTCTGAGTAAATGGAATTATTGTCTTCTCATGAACTGTTTATTTTTTTATTGAAACCATTTTCAAGCTGTCCAAAGCTTTTTGTTGCTTTAGCATGCTCCTTTTTCTTTTACATTTACCTGGCACAAATCTGGAAGTGTATGTGTGTTTGAGTGTATGTATATGGGGCTCGGGGTGTGTTACAGCCATCTTGAGATATATGTGGGGCTCTTTATATTTATTTTATGTATTGATTAAGGTTAAGGGCTTGGATCAAGTTTTAATTTTAGGACTTAAACTAATAAACTACTGCAGAATCTTAAAGAAGTATTTTCCACTTATACCAAATTTTATCAATCAGCCAAGCCATGCTTGGGGTCTGAAATGCCTTTTTACTTACTCACTGAAGTTACGAAACTAACTATGCAGCTAATTAATGACTAAAACACTTGGGAAATGCAGTTATAGGAAAATAATCAGTGTAGGGGTGGTGTGATGTGGTTGCGAAGTTACTGTTACCACTCAGAAGTTGATTATTGCGAAGTGTTTTATTCATCTTACACCACAGCAAATTCTCAGCTATTATTTATTATATTATTATTTATTTATTTTTATTGTTGTGGAACATCCATGAAAAAAAAGTTAGTTTCTGTTCTCACTTACATTATAGCAGCTATAAACAGTTGTTCCCTTTACCAGCCTCTTTTTTTTTAATCTCTCTTAAAGTTGATAAGACAAAAAAACTTAACCACAAAGCCATAATGTTACAGCTTTACCTCTGAAACTGGCACCTCCTTCCAAAAATACAGTACAAGTCCCTGTGAATGAACTGTTTCTACAGACATGATAGAATAAGCAATAAACAAACTCACTATTTCACAAAAAAATGTTTATTTTAACATGATATACTGTCAATCAAGAAGTGAACATTGGACAGCAGAGATACTAATGAACTACTTTTGGCTAAAAATAAAATCTTTTAAATTTGAATTTTTTTGTACTAAATGTTACTTTAACTGAGCTTCAATGAGTGAACCCTTATTCTAACCCTTAGCCCCTTAAAACTTAGCAGTTCAGATATGTCTGAATTATAAACAGCCTCTCTTGAATGTCACTGAATTTGTTGTATTAAGGGAGAAAAGGTCACTAATTAGACCGCTGTAGACGTCCGTCCAGACGAAATCAGTCTAGTGTATCGAAACACACTGAATCATCTCAGGACGCAGGCGGTGGAACAGGGTCAGGGTTAAAAATACTGCTTAATATATACAAATGTGTGCTTTCACTTTGACTTTGACTCCCTGAAGAAATCTCAAGGCCTCTTTGGCAGTGTTTCATTCCCGAAACCTCTCAGTCCACCCATCATCAGCTATTCGAAGCATGTTAGAAATGCATGGTTCTGGCATCTCCGGAGAACCCAGTGGAACAAACTCCAGCCAACTTGAACATTTTTTCTCTATTTGGGTTATTACTGGGAGAAAATGACAACTTCAAACAGACCTTGGCCTGTGTGTTGGAACGCAGCACCAGTCCAGCCACTTTGTGATGCTTGGAGCTGAATGACGAACCGTTATTGAATTTCATACAAAGCTGCATCTCATATAGAGTGGACGTGTGTCTGTTTATGGGTTTTATAGTTTATATAGTTTTATATTGTGTAGAATACTCTGATGTACCCTGAAGTAGACGACCAATCAGTGTCAGTCTAACATCTAACAAATGGTGAAAAAAGTATAAATTTGACTCTTGGTGCACTTTTGCAATTCAAAAGCTTTTTTTTCTGTCTCAATAACTTCAAGAGAAAGTGAGGGAACAACTGCTATAACATAAGCTGTTACTTGTTTCATTAAATGTAACTATAAATAACTTGCAGGCATGCTGCTGTAGGAAAGCAATCAACTTTGGGGTGTATCATGTCGAGCTTCATCACACCATCCCATTCTTGATTATTTTCCTATAACAGCACAACACCAAGTGTCTTATTCCTTACAAGTCAAATGGTGCTTTCTCCTGCAGATGACTCGCACTATAAATGCACACAGTTTATGAACATACATTTAAGCAGGTTTTTGGAGAATATCTAAAATTCAAAACCAGAATTTGTCTCTTTTAATAGGGCGAGAAATGCATTAAGACTCTTTTTTTCTATTGGCAACAAGGTGGTGGAATAAACAGGGTTTTAGTTTGATGATATTCTTAGACCCATGAGGAAATGTTTTTCAGCAGGAACTATAAAGAACTTCTGTAGGTTGCTTTGGAAAAGACGTCTGGCAAATGCTGTATATGTAAATGTATTAGAGCGTTGTGTATTAACCTCCAGTGAGCAAGCCAAGAGTGGCAGTGGTGAAGAAAAATCCTTGGGAGGAACCGAGACACAGCTGGGAAATCCATTCTCATCTGGAGTTTCTTTTATATCAAATAGTGCAGGAATTATAATTTATAAGGAATATAACTTAATGCTTAACGATAAGGATATTAATGCAGTAGTTACAGTAACAGTTCAGTATAATTCATGTGAGTATAAGTCCTTTAGATGAAAGGGAAGGAAACAGGTTGTTCATATGCAGGAGTCTTTAGGGCAAGATCAAGAGCTTGTAGACCTCAAGACGAGAGCAGGAAACTAATGATCTCAAAAATGGTTCAGGCACTTGAAGACCTCAGAGTGTGATCAAGTGCTTTTAGACCTAAGCATCAGGATAAGGAGCTTGTAGACCTCAAGACATAAACAAGAACTTGTAGATCTCAAGAAAAGGCCCGGAGCTTGCTGACTTCAGCACATGAGCAGAAGATTGTAGACCTAATTAGAGGAACAAGAGCTTGTAGAACCAAAGAAAAAAAAATTCAAGAGTTTATAGACATCAGGAGGAGAGCAGGAGCTTGTAGATCTCAGGATGAGATCAGGAGCTTGTAGATTTCAGGATGAGATCAAGAGCTTGTAAACCTCAGGATGAGAAGAGGATCTTATAGATCTCAGGATGAGAGCAGGAAGTTATATACCTCAGGATAAGAAGAGGAGTGTAAACATCAAGATGTGATCAGGAATTTGTAGACCTCAAGACTGGAACAGGGGTTTGTAGACCTATGGCTTGGTTGTAGATCTCAGAATGATCTGATCCTGAGCTGGTAGCAGAAGTTTGTGGTCCTTAGGATGGCAGGAGTTCTATGTAAATGGTACAGGAGGTTGTAGACCTCAGGACGAGGGCAGGAACTTGTGGGCCTCACAACTGGGGAGGTGATAGATGTAAGAAAAGAAAGTGAACTACTGCCTCTAACAGACATGAAAACCTATGGAGCTGTGTGTGATTTACTGCTCTCGCACTCTGTATATTCACACAGGAAACACTGAACATGACAAGCAACATGGTGAGGAAACGCAGAGCTGTCGTAGCCAGGAACCTGCAGAAATCACCTACAGTTAGGTGGCTGTAAAACAGGTGAATGGAGCTTATTCTAGCATTTCCCATTCCTAATACTGGAAATATAATTAAATTCATTTGGATTCAGACTTACTTAAAATATATAAAGTGATACATACCACATTTATATTAAAATACATTCAGTATACAAGTAATGCATACTAACTCTAAACTGCATACTTTGTATGTAGTAAGTCCTGGCTTCATACTTCTTAAGACCTGAGGTGTATGTCAGAATGCAGATGCCACAGAAAATGTTGTGCAACTGGAAGGTTTTTTTTTTTTTTTTTTTTAAGTTACATTTGGGCAAAAATGAGCTGTCAGATATGAAGCTTGTGGACAAAGTAAGACCATGTTCATTAAAATGAATTACAGCTTTAATTCCTTCATCTTTTGTAACTGATTGTTCAGGGTGGTGTTGGTTTAAATGAGGCTAGTAGTTTATATTTTGAGTACTAGAACCGACTTACCAACTTCGTTATATCACAGTAATTTGCTCACAAAATGTTTTGGTTTAGGCCACACCTCCTTCAGATACAAATACAGATATTTGGAGTGCTAAACAGATGCAGATTGTGTCTTATGTTACATATAAATGCTACAAGATTCATTTTATTCAAGAATGCCTAGAATATTCATAGTACAATCCAGAATACATACTACTACTACTACTACTACTAATAATAATAATAATAATAAGCATTACTTATAGATGCACACTAAACGAATTCCAGAATATAGTCTACATACACTATACTGAGTTCAGTTTAAAGTGATCTTATTTGTTTTTAAAGCTCTTCATGATCTTCATGGTTCCTATCATCTTCGATTGCGCTATGATCCTTTAGGTCTTCTTCACAAAATCTGTTGTCTTTCATGACTAAAAGTCAGGGGTGACCGGGTAAAACTCGTCTTAAAACCTGACTGTACATATCTGGCATTTGAGCAGGGTTGCCAGGTGATATTTGTTAATACATCTGAGTTATTTTATTGTTTTATATTTCTTTTGCTATGTTATTTCTTGAACCATTTTATTCGATGTACAGCACTTTGGCCAATGCGAGTTGTATAAAATGCATGCTTCATAAATAAATTTTACTTGTCAAAGCACACTTCATGTAAATCCAAGAGACGTACTACATGCCAGATCCTGGAATTCCATATACACAAAAAGATTTTAAAAATGCTGCATCGAAGTCCAGAATAAATACTATATAGAAATGCACAAATCTTCTCAGAAGAAGTCAGTGATTGTGAGTGTGTGTGAGCTGCTTGGCTGACCCGGACAAGGCGGCATTCAGGTGTTTGGGGTTCAGTAACGAGCTCTGAAACATGATCCTGTAGATCCAGCAGGAATTCCCAGTCTGACCTCCGTGTGCTTGCCAACACCAACACTTTCAGGTTGTAAGAACGTTATTACAGTTATTATATCGGGGTTTGGTGAGGCCTATCGGCCCCAAACGGAAACTCCTAATTTAATTTTCGAAAAGGATTTTATTTCTCTCTCTCTCTCTCTCACTTTTATTTTTTTTAACAAAAGAGTGGTCATAATCGGCATGAGATCGAAGCGAGGGTGTCATTTATGTGATTGCTTCAAAGCGAGCGGGCTTGGCAGCGAATTTGCGGCCACTGAATAACGTGATTGATTTCGGCCTCTGTCCACAATGGAGTGCTTGAGTGTGTGCGATCATTACCGTGAACGCAGGGCCTGCTTACTTTGCTTAACTGCTCTATTAAATAAATGGCCACTTAATATTGCTGGCCTGCCATGGAGGTAAATTGCTCTCAGAGCTCCAGTATGTAACATTCCCTTTTCATATGCAGCATAGTCATGCGTTTATTCATATGCACTAACGCGTGAAAACTTATATTCCCCAGCCACGCGTGCACTCACACATTACGAAGTGAATCAAATATTGCACATTTAACATCTTATACAGGTTACAAGAGATTATTCTACGTATTACTCCAAGTATTCAGACAATAAGCCCTCCTGACAATTTGGACTAGTGGCTAGTGACTTGTCAAATGGAATAAAAAGTTGTACTTGCCATTACACTCATGAGAATACTGTTGCTAGGCAACTGAAACAAGGTTTCAAAGCACAAACTGGTTTTATTTTGACAGCTGTGTATCAGACTGTTTTCTATTTCAGATATTTGGTATCTGTATTTGCTGTTCTTGCACGAAGATGACGGCTATCTAAAACTCCCACGACTTACATTAGCACCTAGCCATCATATATTGTATACAAAATATTGTTTATAATACAATACAATCTGGAATATCAACAATTTACCTCAGGTATGTTGGTAAAGATAAAGAAAAAAACTCATGACTGATATTGCAACGTAACTCCATTTAGCATCAACCTTTCTGGGCTACGCCATTTTAGGAATTATTGACATTGTGTCATGTCATCTTGTGAACATAATGTGCTGAAACACTGTAATTCACTTAAATCGTAGCTTTTATTTTCACTTCCACTAAGAAAAAGCTAATTTCCTCTAGCATAACTAGAAGGGTTTCATATGTTAGCTTAGCTCCAAACTAACAGCAGTGTGCTTCCTCAATTCCTCATACTTTAATATGTTCAGTATTTCTCTCATAAGATACAGATGTGTGAAGCCAGTCACACCTAAACATCTATATGATATTACATTTCCTTTCACCTGTTACAGCTAATGTGTGTGTGACTCTCTCAGCTTGCTCAGTTAGCATTGCTAGCACATCTCAGAATGTGCTAGCTTGTGAGTTAATGGAAGGAGGTTTTGAGTTGGGAACAATTTGACAAATCCTTCCCTCTATGCTAACTATTTTTGGTTTACAAATGTAATAATTATTGAAGTGTGCCATTTTACTTCATGGCTAGCATAAAAACAGTAGTAGTGCTAGCAAAAAAGCATTCATAAATGAGCAGGCTAGTTTGAAAAACATTTACACTTCATATTGTAAAAGTCAATGGAAATGGGTCTCCAAGTCTGGAAAAAAACAGTATATTCAATTTTTATTCATATTTTTGTACTTTTTATTTTAGCTTAGCATTTTTATTAGATAGTTATTGCATTTTGATGTAAGATGAGAGAAAAGCAGGATTTCTTTTTATTTCATTTTAATATTAATTGAAATACTGATGAATTGTGGACAAAACATGACCAGAAACAGTTTGGGTCATCTTTAAACAGAAAAACAACAGGTTTGTACTATTGAACAGGTAATTAGATGCCATGATATGATTGAACTTCAGGTGAGAGGTTGGTTTTAGCTGAACGATCTCCTGGCCTGCGCTCCCTAAAGAGACATCGTCCATTTCACTATGTCCCTCAGCATGCTTAAACCAGATGTTTGAAACATGTCTTTCTCTCTCTCTCACTCTCTGTCTTTATATCCGCCTCTTTGTGCGCTGAGGTATGGAAAGTATTTGCCGCACTCCTCTGAGGGCCGTGCAGCTGGAACACACAGGCAGCAAAACTGGGAACCGCGGAGAGGCAAGATGAAGAGATAAACGTGAGACGTTTGAAAAAGTGGGATTTTGGATGAACAGCAGAGGCGTCAGCATCATCATAACTTTGAACAAAACAATAGAAATGAAAACGTCCAGACACACACACAGGTTGTGTTTTAGCTATAGGTTGTGACTGACAAACTGATTCAGTGGTGGTTTCTAGAGGAATTTGACTCTCAGGAAACCCATCAAAGGTGTATATGGTGTGTGACAGACA
The DNA here is from genome assembly GCA_037576815.1 of Pangasius larnaudii. Lineage (NCBI taxonomy): Eukaryota > Metazoa > Chordata > Actinopteri > Siluriformes > Pangasiidae > Pangasius > Pangasius larnaudii. The sequence continues at coordinate 24,782,280 of CM074923.1, read as the reverse complement.
GATTTATCTTTGTATGCTTTGTTAAGGATTCACACACACACACACGCACACAAAACCAAAAAGATAAAATAAGGCCATACATGCATATGACAGCTAAAAACAGGTTACATAAATCACAGGTTTGTAAATGCATACTGGATGTACAGTCAGGTCCAGAAGTATTTGGACAATGACAGAGTTTTTGTGATTTTGCCTTTATACACCACCACAATGGAT
>CM074923.1:24767763-24779778 GCA_037576815.1 Pangasius larnaudii | reverse complement strand
ATTATTATTATTATTATTATTATTATTATTATTATTATTATTGTTCCTACAAGTCCTTGTGAATGAGCTGTTACTATAGAAAAGATCATGTATTAGAATAAGAGAGTTAATATAAATCTGTGATTTGCAGTTGCAGAGCTACTGTTATAGAAAATTAATCAACACCTTGAGAAATCACCAGTGCTTTGGTATTAGGGTTTTTAAACAACTAACACGACTTAAGGGAATTTTTGGTGGTTGCTGAAAGCGCTCCATACATTGTGCAGACAAAATGAGAAATACAGAAAACACTGCAAAGGAACCAGAAAAAATAGATGAATAACCAAATAACTCATTATCTGCCATGTTACTGGCAAGAAATGTTAACTTACAGAAATGGAAAGTGATGTATTATGGCACAATTTGTAATGCATGGCCTGCTCAGCCTCTATAATAGCCCATAATTTAAACTTCAATGCGTTTGACCAGCGATGCAAAGAAGAAAAAAAAAATCTCTTCTGAGTAGCATGTCGAGTGGTTGAGTAGACTTGTCTATTAAACTGTCACCGAACTTGCTGTTTTGAGCAAAATGTACTTATTTCACAGTAGTTATTATAGCAGTGTCTTTATGGAGCTGTCAGAGCTGTCAGTAAGACTGCAGCACAACACTAACTGCTGAAGAGAGAGAGCGAGAGGACAAGCTGTACTGACCGGGCTCGCTCTCACACACTCCGACTGCGAGACAGTTGGAAAAACATGCAGTTGTGCAGCTGCATCGTTGAATGCAGGTAACATGGATGTATTTGGCTTTAAAATGGCCTTTGGCAGCTCCTGGTTAGGTAACGTCTCAAGACACAGTGTGTACTGATTTTTCGCAGATGGCCTTGTGTTCCTGCGCTGCCAGCGCCAATTCAATCGCACAGCCAAATAAAGCACCTACTGACTGACGGTCACTTTTTTTCAGGTCATTCTATTATTACAGGTCACATATACTGTGTGTGTGTGTACAACATACAGAGAAAAGACACATAACTTGTCGTAATAAGCCAAATAAGTGTTCTGAATGACATCTAAGGTTATTCACGGTGGGATCCTGGAGATGTCTAGCACATTGAAAACTTATTCAGTACTTCAACTTACACGTAGAATGTTTTAAAATGCAGCCGCTGGGTTATTATTACTGAAAGCATGGTGACGTATTGGAGCGCTGCTTAATCTATTAATGGCTTATTAGTGTCACAATTCTGCCAAAAAAATTAAATCTTTATTTAAATCACATGCTTGATGTCTAATGTTTGCTTCTTTAGCTTTGAGCTCTGAAGCTAATATAAGAAATAATAGAATTAACAAATATTCATATAGGGGCAAATGAGGTAACATGAGGCATCTTAGAAATGTCCAGAACCAAAAATGTGAATTTGTTACGGTAAGAGTATCAGCCATCAGTCATGTGACTTAATGATAGTAGATATATTATTGCCATCCTTTATAAACTGAGCAATGGTTAAATAATGGTAGTATAAAATAAACATTACACAATAATTCTAAATTTTCACTCAAATAAATGTCTTTGTAGCACCAGGACATTTTAGCCCAAACCCTGGTTACTTCTGCCAGGAGGTTCAGAATTGGCCATAGCTAGAGATTTCAAGATGATCAGCCAAACATACCTCCAAATCAGCAAAGTGAACCAAATCTTAAGTTGTAAGGGTACTGATCATTTTTTAACCAGCATTTTGCAGAAAAAAATTATTATTTTTTTGTCTCTGTATGTTTGATCTCAAAATATCACTTGTTGCATGTGTTATTCTTTTTATATAGCAATATTTCACTCATTTCATCATGAAATGATAATGCAAATTACTTTACAGCAGTATTAGATACACAAGCTCATAAACCTTAACTTCGAGTTGTTGTCTGAAGCAGTCTTCTGTTGGGGTAAGACGTGGCCTTGGGGCAAGTTAAACCATTGTTTGTTATGTTTGGTAAGATGATGGATCATCCCCAATAAACAATGTCATGAAAAAGCTGTCAAGACTTTTTACAATCAGTGGAACAGTCGGTTTTTCCATGCGGTCTTGAAAAGTTGAATGAAAAATAAGCCAAATTGCCACAACTTAAAATACGGAACATTTTGTGGTTTTATTTGTGTATTCAACAGTGGCAGTATTTACTTCCACAGGCCTTGACTTTCCCCGATCCCTATGCTCAGTTTACCCCTGCTTTGGATCATAATTCTAAAACTGTACTAGTTAGCACAGTGTTATTGAAGTCTCAATACCGATTGGTCAGAAGTTGTTGGTTAATTTTCTGTAACAGCAGCTCTGACAGGAGTGCCAGTTATAATGCAAATCACAGGTTTATAGTAAAGGAATAAAAAAGTGTGATGTGTCATTCTTTAACACATAAAAATTTACTTTACAAAATTTATTCCTTACAGGATGTACAACAACCTTACATATAGACAGCACCTGGTGTTAAGTAGGAAATCAAATTCTGTTAAGCTGATTTATCACAACTTAAATGAATAAATATATATATATATAACATTTACGTTCAAAGTGACATCCACCACACAGCACTCTTTTTGCTAAACTTCCATTGTCAGATTTTGGAAGGCGGTGCCTAAGGGGTAAAATGGTACCAAATTCCACTAAAGAAAAAAGTCATTTTAAATTTGCCCAAGATGGCTGCACACATAATGTTAGAGTATGAGCTGTGTCCTGAACAGCATGACTGTGGGACATCAATAAAAATGGTGTCATTGGAAATGATTTTGGGTGTGATAGACCTCCATCACTTGTTAACTCGTTAGCCTTTCATAAGCAATTATTATAATTGTTGAAATATCATTTTTGGCAAAATTCAAATATATCTATATATCTACCTTCTGTCATATGGAGAAGTGTGTGATGGGAAATTCCTGCCATTTCCACGCCGGCTCTAAAGTTCTGTGTCTAATTCTCAAGGCCTCTTGGCCCCTCTGGCTTTATTGGAAACTGATACCTTATTTATGCTGTCTGTACTAAATTGTATAACAGTTATAGTAATGTATTACTATTTAGATTACACAATTAAATGAATGTCCTGTTGTTTTATATATATAATCAGACCATTGGAACACCTCCTATTTTCTTTCTTTTTATCTTGATGTTCTTTTGAAGAGGTGCCAACAGCAAGTGGTTGTTTGGACATTCCCCACCCGGACTGTAGAGACCGGCATCTGATCCTCAAAACATCCTGGCTCTTCCGCCACTCATCTTTTAGCGCCAGCAGCCAAATCAAACACGGCCGAGGCAGCTGAGCACAGCAAGATAGAACCTCTCAGATTTTTTCCACATCCACCATGCCGCCAGATCAAATATTTTACACGGGGAAAGGGGACTCATCTTCCAGGGGAATTTTCTGAGAAAAAAAATGCTTTAAGGAGGTGGCTGGGTTCGAGAGAGGTAAGATCAACGAAAAGGTCCAATCAACACTCTGTCAGTGCTCTTCCGGGAGATGTCTGCTCCACGGCGAGGAGATGATGAGTGGACTTAGTAAATACAGAGGATCAAAGTGAGTTGGAAAAATGAATTTAGACGTAACTGTCATCTGAGCGAGGCATGGCCATGTTCAAGGATCCTCTGTTGACCAATAGCTCATCCGTCAGCACTCACTCTGAACCGCAAACACTTCATTAGCTTGGTGTATTCATCTGCAGTGCTCTCTGAAGTCAGGTTGTCTATTAAATTGAAGCTGACTAGAGCATGCTAAATAATGCTAGGTCACCCAAGGCACAGTGTAGCCTTTATCCTATATCTTCGACATTCACAGTTAGCTGCATTTAAGATATCTCCTTTCAAAGAGAATGGGACGGCAGACCGCAAGCTGCCTCCACCCTCAACCCAGCTGCTCCAACTGGGTAACTCAATACCCACCAGCCGGGATGACTGACTCTGAAGGGACACAAACTATGAAGCCAATCCCACAGAGATAATATGGCTTCTGAAGATGGAAGGTGACTGACCACAAAGTATGTGGTCAAGTGAGACAGAACCAAGAGTGCTTTTCTGGCTCTCAATCTTCTAGTCACTCTTGGAGAACCTTAGTCATTATCTGTTTCGAGTAACTTTGTGGGGCATTTGTGCAACGTAGGGCCTTTATTAGGCACCCATTTTATACACACATTCAAGTATATATCATATTATGGGGACAAAAGAAACATTCTGCTTTGTATGGCCCTTAGTGTAAAGTGGGCACGTTATGAGATAATTATTTTGTCTGTACACAGGTAAGTTATTTTCACCACACACAGTCCTGTAATCATCACATCACATAGTGACAAAAGTTATATACTTTTAGAGACATTAGTGCAAAGTGGGGACAGTGTGCATTTACTTTGCCAAAAAGGTCAGGGTTTTGTGGTGGAGTAAGTGTCAGTTCATACACATCTAAAGGTTTCCTTGGTTTGTCCATCTGGAAGAACTTTTAAAGGTTCTCCACTTTGTAAAACTTTACAACAAATAGTTTACAATTCAAAATATGTACCAGGTAGGACCTCTTTAGATGGTTAGGACTGTTGACATCCAAGGAACTGCTTAGGAACCATTTTGCAAGAGTGTGCACTATAAACCCTTTAACATCTGGTTTTCACTCGAAACTGTTTGGATATTTGGTTTCTTAGAAAAGCCCTAATTTTTTTTCCATCTTCTTCTGACTCCAATTTGTTACAAAAGATCTCATTTTAAGGTCATTGCTTGCCTCTTTATCCCAACACAATAATGTAAAAACAAAATAATGTTAAAATGAGGCAAGAATGATTTTAACTATTAAACGTGCTGCATTTAGCCCATTTGAAGTCTGCAAAAATTGGATATTTTATTTGACAGCTTGCTCACGTCTATCCAATTAAGAATCTACAGCCTTCCCACAATTAGCAAAGAAACATAAACTCAGCTCATTTTTCGTGGTCAGGCAGCACACTGTGGTTCAAGGTTGTATTTCACCATAGGAGGTTGGAGTGAAATGTTCTCCTGGACCATTGGAAGCTAGTTGTAGAGTTTCGAGTTGCCCAGTGTGGTAAAGCTCTAAAGAAAAGACGCTTTCTCCAGCTCTCTGGCTGTAATGGGGTCCTTGCCAGAAACACTTACCCTACACATTCATCACAACACTGTCACAGCCCTCGAGCAGCTGCCACTCGCTCTTACAAAATCAACGGGGGGGTTGATGGGGGGGGGCTACACTCGCCCGAAAACAAACACCATAAAGCTGCATGTTTGTTTATGTGGATGAGGAGGCGAGGAACATGAACAATCACAGCTTTGTGATAAGACATTAAAGAAATAGAGGAGTTAGAATATAATTTTTTTTTATCTTCAGGGTCTCTGAGTACACAGTAAAAAAAAAACTCCCAGAGCTGCAATGAAGCATTTTCCATAAATCATCAGTGAGGATAAAATGATAAAATCACGGCTGAACAAGACAGAGAGCTGTTCGCAGTTTTTTTTATGCCACGAGATAATTGGCATTAAACTCAAAAACCATCAGAAAAGCCAAACCCATAGGCAACTTCATGATAGAAGCCTGTACCTGCTTAAGCAAAACACTGTCAGTCAGCACACATACATACACAACCTGGCAGTTTCACTGCTCATAACACTGCAGCTACCACATGGCCTCCAGTGGCTATGGGCAATTACAGTGATTTATGGAGTTAAAGTTGTGGCTTATGCTAGCTAAGACTTGCTGGATAAGTTTAATTATGGCATAAACCGTAAATGATTTATGGTCTAATCAACATAATCAGCACCGGTGCGTGTGCCCTGTGAAACATGTCGTGCGTTATGCATGTTTGAGGGACTTTATCGATTAAAACCTCTGCATCTTATAGTACACACACTGCTCAATCTACCTTTGTCCTTGTCCATGACATGCACACCTACACATTGTCTCAAACTACACTGTTATGAGAGTGTTTTGCCATTTTCCATGTCATGTCAGAAAGCCTAATGTAGAATATCACTAATAATATTAATAATATACACTGATAACAACAGCAAGCTAGCTAAGATAAGCTAACTTGACAATATGTGAGAGAAATGTTTATACATGCCCTTAGTTTTCACTGCTAATGCTATCCAACTAGCTAATATAAAATAGCTTGACATGATTCCTGTGAGGCATTTTAAGTCATATTCATGAGTGTTCACAATATTCACTGCTAACTCCAGCTAGCTAGCTAACATAGGGTAACCTGACAGGATTTATGAGAGAAATTTTTATATACATTCATAATTTTTCACTGCTAATGCTTTCCAGCTAGCAAGCTAGCCTGACATGATCATTTTCATAAATGTTCATACATTCACTGCTAACATCAGCTAGTTAGCTAAGGTGAAGTAACCTGACAGGATTTCTTAGATAAATTTTTATATATGTTCATAATTTATACTACTATTGCTAGCCAGTTAGCTAACATCAAGCTAACATCAGTTAACCTGACAGGATTTTTGAGAAGAATTTTAACTAATTGTCCTAAATGTTCAAAAATATTCCCTGATAACACCTGCTAGCTAGCTAAGATGAGGCAATCAGACAGGATTTCTGAGAGAAACTTCATATTTCATATTCATAAATTTTCATAATATCACTGAAAAACACCACCTGACAGAATTTCTGAAAGAATTTTTACTCATTTTCACCACTAATTCTATCCAGCTAGCTAACATCAGCTAACATCATGTAACCTGACAGGCATTCTCTAAGGGGTATTAAAGTTTTATTTAAAAATCTTCACTGCTACCACTAGCCAGCCAGATAACACAAGCCAATGTGGGAAAATTTCAGGGAAGAAATTTTAAGCTAGGATGCTAACATGAGCTACTCTGACAGGATTTTCATTGCTAACATTACTTGGATTCAAGACATTACCTCCTTAATTGCAATCTTAATTGCGAACATTACTTGGATTCAAGACATTACCTCCTTAATTGCAATCTTAAAACTACCTTTGAGGACTGGGTGTTTTGAGTTCATGTATAAACCCTGCCAAGTGGAACACTGGAGTAATGGCCATGATAACAGTATTGCTGAATATCGTAATATATTGCTAGTTATACAAGATGTGCAGAAGTACCACAAAGAAAACACGCCTCTGTTTTTGTATGTTGGGATAAGCCATCAGTCTTATATAATAGACCCTGTCTGAATGGTGAAATATCTGTCGTCGTTTGGCACGATGGTGAAGTGCAATTGTTTTATTAGCTCAGCTGAACTGATGGTGAGCCAAGGTAATCTTTCAGGCTGGAAAAATATAACAGGCAAATGGGATTAGCTGCAAGCTGGATCTTTAGCTGTTTTATTACCTTAGCTTTTTGTCGTCAAATCAGGTTTTAGATCAGTCATGGCAGCAGGACCATTTGTGGAGTGCCAGGTTCACTGCTCGTTTTTTCAATGACGTGAAACACAGCATTGCCTGTTAGTTGTGAAAAGAAGCAGCTTTGCAGAGCCGACGTTCCTTAGCTTGCTCCATTTTAATCTCTCCATAACTGCCGGTCATGAAGTCTCTTTGTGTGTAACCTGAATGGGCCTTTGTTATATGCGCAAATCTGGGCTCACTCAAATCGTCATGTGTTTGTGCTTGTGTGGTGTTTTGGGGACAGAAATTTTTTGTTCTCTGTAGATTTTATTCATGCAGCCTGAGAGTTTTACATAAAGCTATAAACAGAAAGCCCAGGGTGGCCGCCTTGGCCAGATGGTATAAACCTGAACTCTATTAAAATGCATCGTGGGAAACAAGTCATGCTGTCTTTAGGCAGGTTGCTTGAAAGTCAAGGAACTTAAGAATATATAGGAGATTATTAGGCATAAGTACTGTAGCTAATACACTAAACAAGTAACTACTTTTTCACACACGTGTGTGTGTTTGTGCATGTGCGTGATTCAGCGGAACAGCAGAACAGACAGTAGAAGGTGAGGTGGCTCGAATAAATGGATGTACGGGAATCACTTGCGAGTCTGTTTGCCGTAACAGATAATTAATCGTTATGCCCAATGGTTCTGCGCAGCCTGCCAGCTCAAACCTGGCACGTGTATGCAAGTGTGTGTGTGTGTGTGTGTGTGTGTGTGTGTTGTAGCACTTTATACAGTTTCAGACTGTTAAAACCCAGTCTTGTCTGAAATGTCATGTTTTTTTGTCAGTGTTTTTCACTGATCCGAGGAAATACAACATTTTATTCAGTGCTATTTTTTCTTATTCATTTCCTATGGCATAAATCACGTTAATATAAAATAATACAAATTGACAAATTGTAAAAAAAAAAAAGAAAAAAAAAAAAAGATGTATATGTTTTTTTTTCTGTACAAGCCACATTGACAGGTCTGAAGATCAGACTGAATGTCTGGTTTTAGAGTGTAGAGTGTTTCGTCCAGCCAAAACTATGTACTGCATAAAAAGACCTGCTAGAAAAAATAATACATTTAAAGAATGATTTACGATGTACAGTATATGTAGTGAAGCAGGAAATTTCTAATATTGTATTGTTTACTCCACACCACTGTTACAACTCTGACAGTATAAACTTTATTTTAAAAAAAAGTATGCTTTTTCTCTGTAACTACACATATGGCAGGAGATTTTCCCTTTCTGTCTCCAAAATGAACGACTCTGTGGCACTCTTCCATGGAAAACAAAATGGCTGCTACTTTACCATGTTCACTCTACTGACATGCAGTGATTACCCACAATTCCTGTCTCCAGCATCTTATTGCTGATTTTTCTCCTGTCATGAACCCTGTACTGAGGTGTTTAGAGAACAGATAGCTGATTGTGCTTTGAGAAAAGCGAGAGGCCTGCTGACTCAAACACTGTGTTAAACCAACACAGCTCTGTTTGGCCAGTTAGTGTGTGTAAGTGTGTGTAAGTGTGTGTGTTTGGACAGGTGAATTAGGAACTGCTGAGTCAGAAACACAGCAGTCTAATTAAAGTGATTGCGGCAATTTTTATCACCTCAGGTTTATTATTATCAGTAATTCAGATGGAATTACTAAAGATTGGTTTAGTGATGAGGTTGTTTGCTTTCACTGTAGCTATAGAGGCAGAAAGTCAACCGCAGTTAAAGTGGGACGTCATATCACATCTATGTTATTTTTACTTACATTGCAACATTGGAATATTGCCAATGAAATATTTTCTATACAGCATGTCGTAAATCTCCTCATATTCCTTCACTAACAAAGATTAATTTTTTCACCACACTTTGTTCACCATGTTGGTTTTTCTTCACTTGTCTACATTGTGACTAGCAAAGGAACAAGATAGCAACACTTTTAAAAGCAGCTGATTCCCATATGACTACATGTAAAACTTGTGCTGGTGGTTAAAAAACAAAAACAAAAAACGGCTTGTTTGAAAGCCAAAGTCTGAGTATACTACACTCAAAGATGCTTAAGTTTATACTGTCAGAGTTGTAACAGTGGTGTGGAGACAATATATATATCCTTTCACAGTTCTAGATAAGGATTTTGTGTGAAATAAACTGCCATTACGTGTTAGCTATGTTAGCCTTCTAGCTCCAACGCAAAACTAAAGAAACAAAGGTCAGACATTAAACATGTCTTGGCTAATTGACTAATTGGCTAATTGTGTTTGGATGGTGTAAATATGAGTCCTTTAAAAGCATTTCTCCAGACACTAGCTATTCAAGAGTAAAACACACAATATCATCATTTCTATTTTGGAAATAAAAGGCCCTTGATTAAACGCTTCTGATGGCAATGGCTTCACATGGCCACTTTACTGGCCGTCGCTTTATAGCTTTCCCATGATAAAAGAGCTTACATTTGTGAGCGGTGTTTTTGCTGCAGACATGGCTGATATATATATATATATATATATATATATATATATATATATATATATAAGATGCAAGAGAGAGAGAGAAGAAGAGAGAGAGTGAGAGGCTTAATGTTTTATGAGAGCGAGCAAATTAATAAGAGGGCGGCTCATCAGAAACATTTTCCACCATAAACATGACTGAAAATGAGGGGACGGCAAACAGCTGCTCAGCTTTACAAGTCTCCTCTGATTTATTCACCCACAGAAACTAAGGCAAATCCAAACAGGTTGTTTACTATCCTTCATAACTAATGGTGCATGTGCAAGTGTGTGTGTGTGTGTGTGTGTGTGTGTGTAGAATACATGGGTCAGCTTGTAATACATCAGCATTAAGGCGGACATGTTTAAATGCAGTGCGAAAGCTCGTTAAATGAGTTTACACACTGACTTATTCCTCTTAGGCACAAACCGACATCAGTCAAAGCGCCGGATTCAAACTCTCCTTTCTTCCTTTTCCTCGAGCTATGAATCGCTGCATTAAAACTTCTCATTCACACACAGCCATCTCAGCTTTTCAGCACCGTGGTAAATATTGGTCAATGGGGGGAAAGCAAAAGTGCTATAAGTGGCTAACATTAACTCGAAGAGGTATGGCTACCAGCATTATGACACTTCCCAGACTCCATCCTCACCACACACACATACACACACACACACACACACACACACACACACACACACACACACACACACACATATATACAGTGGTTTATTATTATTCCTTCCCCTGGCTCGGTAATGAGACTGGAGGGACGATTGCTCAAATAAACAGAGGCGACGGTGACTTACTGACACTGCACTAGAAGGAAAATATCACCAGGTTGCCTGCAATGACCTACACAAACACACACACACACACACACACACACACACACACACACACACACAGTGTAAATGGTCACTGATTAGAGTAACAATTCACCTAAAACTTACATATACACAATTTTCCCCCCATTTACTCCAAAAGTCATCAATCAGCCGAGTCGTGTTTGCTTTGCAAAGTTTTCTTCTTTAATTTTAATGCTAATGTAGCGAAGAAAAACTCGTAGACTGCTAAATTGGTAAAAAAAAAAAAATACAACATGGAGGTAAACTAAAGGAGTGTAGATGAGTGTGTTCATAACGTCCTGTTTATGTGAATGAATTCATTTTCTTTCATGTCTTCTTTCAGGTGTGAAGATATGATGGAAAAATAAATGTAAGTGTACGAATATTATGTCATAACCTCAGTAAATGTTTTCATTATCGTTGGATACTATGACATGATTTTGAGACACATTAATAAAATAATAATACTTTTTTTTAATGGTGGAAAAGGGCTTACACAAATTTAATACCTGCTTTTTGGTCATATTAATTTACACAGCATTCTCAAAGTGAATTTAAAGCTGCAGTAAAGAGCATCACAGTGCTGATGCTAAATTAATCGATTAGCAGTGACACCATTTTGTATTGCATTGATTTCTTGCATATTTCCATTTTAAGTTTGTATTCTGTATACATTTTATTATCGTGTTGGCTGGATTGGTGCTAATTGAAATGTCGTTGCTTGTGCATTGACAATAAAGAATCTTGTCTTACTTTAGACTTTTAAAATAAGACTTTCACGTAAAATGTCATAGCCGGATTCAGCCATGAACTCAAACTCCCAGAATCCACCACGGCATCACAACACAGATAAACCAGACTCACATACACCTATAAAAAACCGGGACACACACATAATCACTGCGAAGTCCGGCTCCGAGTTTGCCTTGCGACAATTATTTGCCTTTGAATTTTGTGCGTGCTACCTGGTCTTGATCTGGGTTCTGCTTTTTTTTTTTTTATATCTGATTCTCGTTATGTTCTCTGAAAGTCTGTTTTTCAAATCGCCTGACCAACGCCTGTTTTGTGACTTCGATTCTGTCTCATGTTCTGGATTTGTTTACCTGGTGTAATAAAGTCAACCTGCACTTGCAATTCTCTCCGGCGCCTGACACGTAGAAACGTTGCAATATTTATAGTCATTAAGCCAAATCCACAAAACAGACACGATGTGTTTGAAAGACGAAATACTTGTAGATTTTTTGCTTTTTTGTTGTTGATGTTATCAGGTTTGCACGTGTTTACATGCACAAATCTTCAGTAAATCGGGCAAAATAGAATTTTTTTTCAAA
>CM074923.1:24728008-24760508 GCA_037576815.1 Pangasius larnaudii | reverse complement strand
TATTAATTATCTGACTGTCAGAATATCTAATTATTGAATCATATTCATATCTTTATATTATCCTCCTATATATACCAAATGAAAAAATATTTTTTCAAGGAGTTAATTTTACATTTATGAGAATGATTTTTATATTACAGGAAAGTTAAGGAAAACACGGCTACCTGTGTGTTTTGATTGCTGTCTCGAAGGGTGGCAATAATTATGAAGCTAACTCTCTGGGGTGAAGCCAACGTAGCTTGTAATGTAGCTCCTGTGATCTGTGAGTCAGGTGATTAGATTCACAGTTCAACTCAAAGTGGCTTAGAGGCGACAAGTTGGGTGTGTGTGTGTGTGTGTGTTTTTGTGCGTGTCTAATTTCAGTCAGCCCAAAGTGCGTCCCCAGATCTTCCTCGTCTGGCTCTGTGGCTCCACACACCTCATTTTACTGCATATCCATTCATACACACACCTATTTACATACACACACATATTTACATACACACGCAAAAGACACATCAAAGGCAGCCAGCAGTTGGACAGTGAATGCCACAGAGCTGTAAAAACACACTCCATCACCTCATAAATCTCACCTCATCAGACACACAGATGTATAAAAGGCCGTCATGGCTAAAAATACAGACTACTGCACAGGAATGACAATATTAGAGTTGGAGCAGAGGCGCAAGGGAGAGCGCTGGGTCATACACATAAATAACACTGACATATTATCAGGCCTGATTTCAAAGCCTCAGAGAGCACTCATGGTATTCACACACACACACATACACACACACACACACACACACACACACTCAGACATGGAGAGATGGAGAGATAAGCAAAGAATGAGTTATACACTCCCACAAAAATTACCAAACTGTACCTTTCTGTACAAGTTTACACACACACAAACACACACACACACACACAAACACACACACCCTGAGACACTACATTCATGCAATTATCCATTCGGCCAATCATGTGACAGCAGTGAAATGCATAAAATCATGCAAATAAAGGTCAAGAGCATCACCTCAACCATCAGAATGGGGAAAAATGTGACCTCAGTGGCCATGTTTGAAAAGATTTGGTTTGAGTATTTTAAAAACTCTTGATTTCCTGAGATTTCAAGTAGAACAGTCTATAAGACTTTACACAGAATGGTGCAAAAAACAAAAAACATCTAGCGAGTGGTGATTCTGAAGACGGAAATACCTTGTTCATGACAGAATAGCCAGACTGGATCGAACTGACAGGAATGCTACAGTAACTCAACTAAGCACTCTTTACACCCGTGGTGAGAAGAAAAGCATCTCAGAATGCACAGCATGTCAAGTCATGAGGCGGATGGGCTACAACAGCAGAAGATCACATCAGGTTCCACTTCTGTCAGTCGAGAACAGAAATCTGAGGCTACAGTGGGCAGTTGAAGATTGGAATAAGTCCAGGTGATGTTCTTTGTGAAGCTATTGACTTGTGGAAGAAACAATTCTAAAGATTTAGCTCGGTAAAAGAAAATCAACTGATCTTGCCAACGCTACTTGGAGAATCTGTAATGATCCATGATCACAGAGGGTTTCAACCTGACATTCTGTCATCAGCATTTTATCTCTTATCTCTGCTAGGAACAGACAAGGCTCCAATCTGTCTTATCTTTGTGGTCCATCAGATTTCTTTTCCCAACATCTTTGTTGTTCTCTACACTCAAACAAAAGGCTACCACCCTGATGAGTTTCTGAATCATTTTACATGCGGGGTTCGACTTGCATCAAACGCTGCTGATAAACGTCGTCTTTGAGATGCAGCCCTGTGAGAAGCGAGTCCATGCATGCTGTACAGTGAGTCACTACATTGGATTTCTAGATATTACTGGACTAATGTGAAAATATTAGCGTAGTAGAAGTCTGGTTCATACCGGTTCTTGAGTCTAATCGGGTATTAACAATGATTCACAACCCGAGTAACAATAAATGCCGGCACAAGGCAAAAATATTGAAGATAGAATCACAAAATCGTTGTGTGTGGACGGACTGTAACAGTGACAGAGGTTTAGACGTTCAGTGTAGGGGAGAGTGGATTTATAGATAAAGGGTCTCCATTCAGACAAGCAGATATCTTCTGAGAGACTGTAGAAAGAGAGAAGTGAAGTTGGGTGTCATTATTGTAGCAGCCCAGTGATTTAATATATAAGAAGAACAAGAGTGGACCATTGCTACATTCAACTAACGGTCATAAGTCGTAGCTTCCAACCTCCAACTAGAAAAAAGCAAGCTTGTTGTAAGAAAAGATGGAGGTGCCTATTTTTTTTTCCCCCCACACACACGGATGTTGAAAATGACGTAATTCCAAGGTCCGACTTCCCATGTCCAAGGTAAGTCAAAGAACAGAACCCTGAGGAACTCTGGTTCGTTGAGGAAAACTGGAATTGTCCAGGCTACATCGTAGGAGTGATTGTGTAAATTTGATGAAAACCAGGTCAGAACCCACAGAATGATAAAACTGTGGGTGTATGAACACAAGCTTTATTCTCCCCCACACACACACACACACATACACACACACACACACACACCGCTTCACCCCCCCCCCCCCCCCCACACACACACACACCCACTATCTCTCGTTCACACGCTCCCACACTGTTATCCATAAAATACGGTATATTAAATGTAACCCTTATCAGGTTGTATTTCTTCTCAGTTCCTCTTCTTTGCTTTATTAAAACTGGTTGTTAAATTCACTTCAGAAAGCTGCACTATCAAATTTCACTAACAACCGGCCTGTGTTTGGGTTCTTACGCATGATCCTAACCTCACTCTGGGTGTCTGAGGTTAACCAGGGGCCAAAATTATCCTCGTGTGGAACCGCCGTGTTTTTTTGGAACATCCACCCATTTTCTGTTTATTTGTTTTCCCACGATTGTCTTGGTCCCACTCAATTTAGCTTAATTCAGCACTGAGACGGTGTGGTGTGAAAAACAGGAGCAATCCTGAGCGGATGAATGCTAAATGTAACATACGAGAGCCGGGAATGATACTGACTCAGAGAGTCTCCTTATTGGAGAAGTTTGGCAGGTTGGTGGGCATGTCTTTTAGCCCTTAGACACACCATTTGTACAAGGCTCAACAGGCACAAAGATAGTTTTATGATTCCACTGAAACAGGCCATGTTTTGACAAAAATCCTGGCAGATTAGCTTACAGAAGCTAGGTAGCATTAGTAGTGAAGATTCTGAGGAGTTTTACTGGGTTCTCTAATTAAAATCATCAGTATTATACCCCCCCCCCAATTTAAACAGTGCCAATCCACACCCACAAGTAAGTTCTCCCCACTCATGCCCTACACCCTTCATGATGAGAACTGAATGTTAGCATAAACCTAAGCTAAACCTAAAGGGGTGTGGTCAGGGGTGGACCCAGAGTAGGAGGAAACTGGCTTAATATGGAAGCGTGTTCTGACTTGTTTTTTTTTTTAGCTAGGTTAGCTGGTAGCTAGGTGTCTAATTGCACTTATAAACCATTACCAATATATATAATCTTGAATGTATAGGTGTAATAATGTAAACATTTTGCTAAACTAATAATTATGTTTAACGTGAGTGTGTCCTGGCGGTTATATTATCTTTACATATGTTACTACTGTATATGCTGCAGTTTCCTTTAAAAGTGAATACAAGGGATCCCAAGTGACACAACAGAAAAGTGTTTGCGCTATTGTTGGGATATTGTGAGCAAAATTGGTTGTATTCTCTGGGTGGGAGGGGCTTACAGCGATACTAGCCAATCGTGGATATCTGTGAGCTCATATATGTGGAAGAGGGCGGATAGCGCTTTCTACTGTGAGTGTTACGCTGCAGTTTGAAAAAAACAGTTTATGTAATGTAAGTATGATTTGTACTTAAAGTAAGCTCACCTGTGCCGCGATTTGCTCATTCGGAATTAAAGTATCAATGAGTTGTTCCCTTCAGTTTGTTTTTCAGCATTTCTGCTTGACCCTACACAAGTGTACTCCTCTTCAGTTATTTCCTCACTTACTGTAACCTGAGGAAAGTGAGTACAGACCTGCCTGAGTAATGGTGATTAATAACAGTATTCCCATAAGCAATATAAGTTTAGCAATGATGTGATCGTCACCCTTTAGTGTACACTAACACCACTGCAGGAATGTTCAGCCACACACACACACACACACACACACACACACACACACACACACACACTGTCACCCTCCTGTCTGCACCTGTCTTCTGCCTCAATCACAAGACCCAGTGTGTCAGTGGTATCAAGTCCCCTTACTCTGATTGTACTGTCTATTTTACACTTATTAGCAGCTGCAATGTCTTTTTTCAATACAGCTGTCATGTTAATAATAATAATAATAATAATAATAAAACACTTGCATGACTGACGCATAATTGAGGCATAATTGAAATGAATCGAGGCAACGATCATATATCAATTAGAACTGATTATAAATCAAGGAGTATAGGAAAAGGACAGACAAGTGGTGTGTAAAAAAACATTCATATTTGATTAAAATGCCAAAGGACTTAAAATAGTCCTTCTCTACGTCATCATCATTGACGGATTAACAGTAGGCCTATCGCAAATTCTAAAAATCCGAATTTCTACAAAATTCTCTGTCTCTGGTAGAAACCTGTAACACTGTTATATTACTTTTAATAATTTTATTATTGATTGATAGCTCCACTAATCCAACCACCGAATTGTTCAGAACATGCCTCTGCTACTCGTATTATCACTATCACCAGTAGGTGCCATAATGTGTTAAATAAGTGTTAAAATGAGAGAGAAAAAATACATATGCGTGGACTCTATAACATAACCACCCAAGCTGCTTGATTCCAGATGTTCTAAAAAGATTAAGGAGAAATATAGTTTGTTTATGACTGGTGGTCTGTTTAATTTGAAATGTTTACTATAAAGCTTATAGTCCATGTACACGTTTAGAAAAACGGTTCTTCCAGGGTTCCTTAAGAGTTCAGTGGATAATTAAAGGTTCTTAGCTTCCTACAACTTCCTTTTCTGGTAGAAACACTCTGGGTTCCTTCGCGTCTATAATTTCTGTTCTTCTCTTCTCTTCTCTCTGGACTGGAGTGCTTTCAGTAATTGGAATTTCTCGCCCTAGTGTTAAATGTTCATGTGGTCAGAGAAATCCCTAATGAGTCACTAAGCACAGCTTGGATAACTACATTTAGGATAAAAGAAAACATTCACCAAAACATTCTGTTAAAATATGCTATATTCTATACATATTGCATATATGCATCTAGTCTTTAGGACTTAAACTATTTACTTCCTGTTCCACTCTTCTTAACTCTCGTTTGTCCTGATCCTACGAGCCCGAGCTACAGCACGAAGTGTCTGAGAGATGAGGAATAACTGAATTAAGCAAGGGATTATGTAAAAAGAAGATAAAGAGTAAGAGTGAACTGTACTGAAAGCTGAAAGGAGGGGGATTGGAGAGGTCAAGAGAGGGAACAAGGAGGTATGAGCGATGAGTCCTCTCTTTCCCACTTAGTCATGCGCTCATTCCATACAGGGTTTACTGACTAAGCGAGAGGTTATAGCCGTCATTTCGACTCATATACACACAACCTATATAAAGGCAGACCACACAGCTCGGATCATGTGCCATTACCGTATCTCATACTGGGTTACGCATTTACCTCACATCACATCACCACACTGGTTAAAGAGATAACATGCTCTCAGACACCTACACATTTGCTAGCACCGGATACGGTGTTGGAGAGGGTAGCGCCGGATCGATACGGAGCTCAGGTTACTGTGGGTGCGGAATTTCTTATGGTCTAATGGTGTTCATGTGGGTTTCATCCAGGTTCTCTGGTTTCCTCTCACTGTCCAGAAGGCTGGTAGGTGGACGGGCTATTCTAAATTGCCCCTAGACGTGAATGCATGAATGTGCGTCTCCCATCCCGCCTTACACCAAGTTTTATTTTTTCGACAAAAAGCACACACCAATATAACGTATCACACTGTTCTTTTTCAATTCTCCATTGACTTTTAAAGATGCTCAGTTGTTTGTGATTGCACCAGGTTACATAGCGCACGTCATATCAAAAAACTGTTTACACAGATATACCAGATAGCAGCTCAGTCCTCGGCTGCTTTGCTCTCTGCTCTCATATCCACCGTGACACGCTGATGACAGCTTAATTCATATGATCTAACGTGGCCCCAAAGTGTCAGGATCACTGCTGAGAAGCGTCTATGCGTTTCGAATGCACACGTACACATGTACAAACACGTATACACACACTCCGCTCAGTGCCAAGTCGTACCACTGTGCTCCATCTCGCCCAGTAGCAGCCGCGAAGCCACACATCAAACCCAGCGTGAGTTATGGGTGTGGGGAAAATGTCTACACCCAACACACCTCATTACATTTCTGGCACAGTCTGTGCTATTTTGGACACGGAGACCTATTTACATTTTCAGACCAACTAAATTCAGTTTTCTCATTGACTCTCTGGACTCCACCTTTGGACGATAGTTACGTTCTGGAAGTTTCTGCCAGAGAAACGTTGGGTGTGAGAGAGTGCTGGTTGGGCCAAGTAACAAGACCACACACTGTTTGATGTTTGGAACAAGCCCCCATTTTATATAAATATACTGCCAGTCAAAAGGTTTTCAACCACACCCTTTATGAAGATTGGGGCCATTTTAAATACTCTAAAATTAGAAAATGTTTGTAAGGAATATAAATAAATGAATTGAGAAATGTTTGTGACTTAACTGTTTTATCCTCCAGCTGCACCTGACTGTAATAAAGCCTCACCCAGAGACCTACTACAATCCTAAATACGAAGCTGTAGCTATTTCATGGAACGTTTGCATTAAATTTTCCATATTAATCTTTTTATTAATATGCACTCACCAGCCATTTTATTATAAACACCACACTAACATGCTTTGCTTTCCTCAAATCTTTCACACCACGGTTTCCACAAGGTGCTGAACCTTTTTTTTTTTTTTTTGTGATTTTGGTCCATATTGATATGATTGCATCACATAATTTATGCTATGAATCTCTCGTTCAAACACATCCCCAAGGCACGCTATTGGATTCATATCTGGTGACTAAAGAGGCCACTGAAGTGTGCTGATTCTCATGTTCATGGAACCAGTTTGAGATAACTTGTGCTTTGTGAAATGGGTAAATTGTGGCCATAAAGGGATGCATATGTTCAGGAACAATATTCAGATAGACTGCGACATTCAAACAATGCTCGATTGGTATTAAGGGGCCCAAAGTGTACAAAGAAAACATTCCCCACACCATTACACCACCACCACCAGCCTGAAGTACTGACATAAGGCAGGCTGGGTCCTTGGCAAACTGAAAATGGCAACAATTTTTTCAAAAACTTTACCATTCAAAAGTCTAAAATGTGAGTTGAATACTTTGCTTTTTATCTTGCTTTTATAAGAAAAGCCATTTTTTGTGGTTATTTTATTAAGACCTAAAACAAAATGTTGCTTAGATATTACATCATGCAGTATTTAAGTTCTTCTTATACACCTGACCATCACACACACACAGGGCTCTGTGCAGGACACTCGAGTTCTTCACCTCCAAACTTATCACACCATGTCTTCATGGAGCTCGTTTTGTGCACAGGGGTAAAGCTACAGTGTACAGAGACATTCTATACAACTTTGTGGCAACAGTTTGAGGAAGAACCACATATAGGTGTGATGGTCGACATACTTTTGGCCACATAGTGTATTCCATAACATACAAACCATAATGTTCTTGGTTCTTTCAGTCTTTGATCGCTGACTCAGATTTGGATTTATTGACCTAGTACCCCTTAAAAAGCCTAAACTTTAAGCATCCAAGGAACCATATGAAGAACCATTATGTCTAAGTGTGTATTGTACAATACACTGCATTTATGTTATCCTGTATATAAGCTTTTAATGACTTCCTTCAGCTAAATGTCACTCGGGGATAAAACGTTTATTCATTTGAATGATATTCTTTATAAAAAGCAGGGCTGGGGGCCGTGTGTCGCTAATTCAGAGCAGAACCGCTTCCAGTGGAGTCGGGCAGCCTTAGCAGCGCTACAGTAAGTGAATGTGACAGGGTGTATGTGGCCTGCATTCCTCTCTGTGAGGCCTCTCTGACCTACTGCTGCTAAAAGGTCACACACATGGAGACACTCAATCTCCCCGTGCTCGCTACGAGTGGTCACGCGCAATTCCCCGTACGGCGGTCATGCCGATGTGTCAGATACAGTAGCCGGTCCTGGAGTTCAGTTCAGATGCTTTAGCCTTACTAGATCCGTTCCATTCATGTTTTGCAAAATTTAGAAGAAAAAGGCAGAATGATTGGAAGAGAGTGACGTTTTTGTGGTTCAGTAATGTGATTAGTCTGTCGAAGTGTAACAAGATGCAAAGCACCAGACAAACACACCCAGGCTACGCCCTAAACCCTATAACACTGTTTAATGTTCTACCATACATTACCACAGCTTCCATATTTGTCACCATATTTTACATACAATCTTTAAAAAACAGGGTTCTTAAAGAGTTCTTTGTATGGTTATGAAGGATCCACGGAAAATAGTTGGGGTGCGTTTAATCTTAAAGTGAAAAAGTTAAACAATTTTGGCTGAAAAAAAAACAAAAAAACAAAACCAAATTACGGTCTACAATGAGGTGTAAAATCTAACACTTTACCAAAAATAATTTGAATAGTAATAAATTAGAAAGTGATTAAAAACGCTGCTTGTTTCCTTCGCTTTCCTGCGCCGCTCAGAGCAGACGTGCAGATCAGCAGTGAAAAATGTCGGCCCTGTGTCTTCATTTTCAATTTCCACGTCCCGTTCCAATTAAATGCACCGTTAGCTTAAAGTGAAAATTCACACAGCTTTCTTTTCCACGCCACAACTTAGAACGCCGCTAGGCTAAATCCCATAACTGCTAGTGAAAGTCGAGCTTTCTGAATTGACACGTAATGTGATTGACACGCCTCGTTGTTCTGAGTGATTGCATGCTGGTGGTCCACATCGTTAGGGTTCATTTCTCTGAATTAATATTTTAGTAAATCTGCCATAATGTGAGGAAAGCTTTGCTGAATATTACACCTTAATATAATATACAATATAAAGGTGCAATAGCTGATTTTTTTTTTTACATTTCTTAGCCTGGGAGATTTATAGAACATGATAAAATATAGAGTTTTATCCATGGCCTCAGCTTAAGTGTAACGAGTGGCTGAGAAAACCTGTTTGGAAAACTGATTTCCGATCCAGAATGCTTCTTTGTGATTGGATGTGCCTCCTGTCAGTCATTTTATAGACAGTCTACTCTACAGATCATCTTAGATCATGGGGCTGGAGCTTCATGAACCAGGGCGGGAATGGTGGGGGGCTCAAGGATTCAAATCCACCTACTTAACGTTTACAGACCTAATCTTGAAAAATTTGACCTAATGCACCTTTAATGCACACTGCTTGATTTTTGCCCCAAATTTCCCTGCAGACCTGAGGAGTTAAATTATATATATATATATATATATATAAGTAGGATAAGTACCTGAGAATGCACATGATTGAAAGTGTTCAAAACTTTTGCATGATTGTTCAGAATGAGCCAATCACAGAACGTGAGGCTGATTTGATTTGGGACACAGCCCGGTGAGAGGGAGCATGAAGGTGGAAATGCTCTTTGTATCAGATCTCGTCCCAAGTTGAGGTGTCAGGGAGAGAGAGAGAGATCAGAAGAAGCAGGAATCATCCGGCGACACCACGAGCCAAGTTACACTGGCCGAGCGTCAGCGTTACGGCCACGAAAACACACCCTCGATTTATTAACCAAAAATCTGCAAAACATCCAGGCACATACTCGTTCCAAATTTGATCTCAATAAAAAGGCAATACATTCAGCAGCGCAGCAGCCAGGGAGGTGCCAGAAGAATCGGTCCACACACGGAGAAGGAAAATCTTTCATTTCCAGGCAAATTTCTTTCATCTGCTGTGTATCACCACAAAAACGACCTCAAATTCTAGCTTAAAATTAGCATCACAATGGCTGCCGGCTCCACAAGTTTTTCCAATCATAAACTGAGTGAGTTTGGCTAAATAAAAAAAAGATGCGTAAACAACATTTTTTCCCAGAGTGATCCGTAACTGAGTCCCAATGCCACGTCTTCAGAAGGGCCTGATGGGAAAAAAACAGGGTCTCTAGATTTAAAGCCTTAAAAT
This sequence comes from Pangasius larnaudii, assembly GCA_037576815.1. Lineage (NCBI taxonomy): Eukaryota > Metazoa > Chordata > Actinopteri > Siluriformes > Pangasiidae > Pangasius > Pangasius larnaudii. The sequence continues at coordinate 24,750,269 of CM074923.1, read as the reverse complement.
GATACGTTGGCCGTGTGTATTGTACTTATAAACAGGGTTTATATAGATGTTTATACCAGAGCACTGCTGAATTCATGATTCGGGTCAGAAGGTGTTGATTAATGTATTAGTGCGCTTGTTCTAATACGTTATCATATCTAACGGTTATTCCACGTGATCTAAGACTAATAATAAATGTAAAAACTATGCCGCTATTTAAAAAAGAAAAGCGTATAATCATTGATATGTGAAGTTTTCTGCAAGGATATGATTATTTCACATTTAAGGAAGGAGTCTCCAGTGTCAGCGCTTTATAACACTCAGAGGTAAAGGTCTAACTTCAAGTTTTCTGACATCTTCAGGACAGACGAATTAACTTGAAGAGAGAGAAAAGAGAGTCTAGTGAAAGAACGACTGTTTTGTAGCTGCTATAATGTAAGTGATAACAGGAACTAACTTGTTTCGAGGACGCTCCACAACACTAAATGTAACTATAAATGGGTAAAAAGTGTGATGTGTTGCTCTTCAATTATAAAAAGATTATAATCGTTTGTAAATTGCTGTGGTATAAGAAGAATAAAACGTGCAGCTATAGAAAGTTAATCAATTTTTCGGTGGTGACAGTAACTCCACTTCATCACACTACCCCATTGTTGATTATTTTCTCATAACAGCATGCCCTGAAGTGTTGCATTCCTTATATATTGAGGTGTACCAGTGTGAACATGTACATGTAAAGATTCCCTTTGGCTACAGTGTTATGGAATCGAGTCTCATGACTTGGACTCGAGTCACAAAATTTGCTATTCTATTCTTCTTCCCAACAAACAACTCATTTTCAGCAAATCGGCATCAATCTTCATTTCCAAGTTCAATGTTCAACCAGTCAGACAGCCAATCAGCTTGCACTAGACAACGGCGAGGCTGAAAGAACGCTCGTTCCCTGACGACAGGGGCACTTTGCGGTAGAATTGCTCCCAAAGATATCAACCTTCGCCTCCACAGATTGTGTTTGCAGTAACAAAGCGGCTGCAACATGTAAAACCTGTGGTTCAAGAATATCAGATGCAAAAGAAACAACAAAGCAAGCAGCATTGTTGCAAATCCCAAAGCAAAGCCAGATTGAAGTGAGATGGATTGGTACACTTAGTGAAAACAGTCTACAGCTCGTCTCATGTGAAATTAAACTGAAATATTCAGCTTTTATAGTCAAAGTTATGCGTCTTTCAAATACCCATATATTACCATTGAGTTATAAAGTTTGTCTAGACATTGATGAACACTGATTTTAAAAAGCCTGCATGGTTTGTGTAAATTTACTACAGTTATTATTACTCTGGACTTAAATTTGGTAACAAGCACATTATGACTTGTTCAGGACATGAAATTTAAAGTTAAGGACTTGTAACTTGACTTGGACTTAACAGAATTGACTTGTGATTTGCTAAACAATGACTTAGTCTCACCTCTGCTTTAGACAACATCAATTCACAAATCAGTAAAAATACCAAGTATTACACACATGTGTGTGTAGGTATATAGATGTGCACTTGACAGGCAGCAGATACATCTCTTTATGATATGCATCATTTTTTTTCTCTCAAGCTCATTCCCTCTGTAGTCTACAGAGCCCTTGGGCCCTGAGTGTCTTGGGGTTTTGGAGGTTTTCAGAGGTTCAGAGGTTTGGTTTATTGTGGTGATCTCTGTGTAAAGATTATGCTGATTGGTCAGATAAGGACTAATGTTTCCAGACGGTAGCTGATTGGGGTTGAGGGGGGGGGGGGGGGGGGGGATTAATGCAGCCAGTCTGGGAGCAGAAACAAGACTTGTGGTGCCCCAGTGTGTGTGTGTGTGTGTGTATCAGATGGGAAAGGGGGCTGGGATGGAAGAATGCCACCGTGCTCGTTTCCTGTACAGATGGAGGAAGTGGGATTTATTTATGTAGCCTCTCAGAGATGGAGGGATCTGCTGGAGAACATGGGAGAGAGAGAGAGAGAGAAAGAGAGAGAGAGAAGAAGGAACCATAAATAAAAGAATGTTGAAATCTTAATTCTGATTGCTCAGAAGGTGTGCACTAGATTTTTTTCATAACAGCAGCTCGGACAGTAGTGAAGCTGCAAATTTTATGGCTTTATTTAAGAAAGAAAACCATATGATAGCTGATATGGTGAAGGTTTTTTGTAAGGAGATGTTTATTTAAAGTTTAGGGAAGGAGTCTCCAGTGTTAGTGCTCTGTAACAGTTTTCCACCACAGGAATAATAACAGCAAAAGTCTAGTTGGATTTGTGTAATAATTTGTTTTGTAGACCAAAAAAATGTCAACACGTTTTTTTTTTGTTTTGTTTTTTAATGAGAACACACACACACACACACGCAACAATGTGTTAACTATGTGCCTGCAAGTCTGTGCATGCATGTGTGCTCATGTTAGGTGTGTAGTGAGGAAGCACACAGCGAGTGTGTTTCTGGGTTTCTGTGCTGGCATGCACAACGTTCAGACATTAATATGGGTCTGTGTGTTGTCAGAGAGAAATTTTTGCTCTGTGTGTGTGTGTGTGTGTGAGTGTGTGTAAGCACGAACAGAACTCATCGTACTGTAGCCTCAGCGCTGAGTGAGACAGCGAACAGGCCCGCACTGACTCGGGGCTCTGGCAAAATCCTGCGCTCTGTTTTACAGTTTCCTGTGTGGGCTTTTATAGATGTCTATGAAAATCTCCCACATGGCAGAAGTGCGCGCACACACACACACACACACACACACACACACACATCCACACACGCACATGCAGACTCGGTCAGGGTTCTACTTCATTAGGCGTGATTATTCTGCAGTAGAGGAGTGAGTTAATTGGTGTAAGCGGTGTGTCTGATTGTGATCCAGTGACACAGCTGGAAGTAGCGCTGTGTTAAAGTCAGTGGATTAATGCTAATACACACAATGGGCCTCACTCATCAAACTGGATAATTCATTTCTTCGTAAATCGCTCACAGGAGCATGTGTGGATCGGGGAAATCTGGTTAGTCAGGAAATACGTTTCCTGCGTTTCGCTCGTGAGTTTGTGTAAATTTACGTATAAGGACACGCACTAATGTGATCGGCTTCAAATCGTGTAACTGTTAATGAGTTCCTGCGATTTTATGTACGGATTACGCTGTCACTTATAATTTTAATTCTGAGAATCTCAATCGTTTCTTATTAATGACTTGAAAGAAAGCAATCCAAAACAAATCCATAAATTAAGACAAATAAGACAAGGCATTCAATGAGGACAAAAGTAATGGCGCCCTATAAAAGGACTGCTATGGCAGTGCTGCATTACTGGAAGATTTAGAGCATATAACACTTAGGAGATGCTCTTTCATTGTTTAGTCATCATTTTGTCTTTTTTTTTCAGCTCTCTGTGGAGTTTTGTGGGCGTCACTAAATGTAAATGCAGTGAACAGACTTGGTAATTTATGTCCGATTGGTGTTTATCGCAATACACACGATTCTGGAGAAACTCTGTGAATGTTTTGTAAGTTAGGGTTGAGACTTAGGAAAAACCCTTGTTTCGGATTGACTGGCAGGTATCCATACGGCTCTAGGACTCCAGTCCAGTCTTAAAAACCTTTTCTGTATTGACTTGGACTTGTCTCAAACTTATTGGCATTTGTACTTGGACTTTTCTCAGGCTTGGGCCTTTGTCTTGCCAAATATGGTTTTGGTCTCGACTGATAGTTTGTCAAAATAATATTCTTTTCACATGCACAAAGGTTGACAAGAAATAATCCATTCTTCCAGAAGACAGACTAACAGTGGCACAATGCACAAATCAATCTTGGCTAACCCTGGTCTTGTATTTGTCTTTGTTTACAGTTCTAGGTGTCCGTTATGTTCTTCAGGAGATCCTCGAAAGTAACATGTCAATACAAGCATGTGTTCGTGTAACCTGTTTTAAATTCACCTAGTCATTAATTGGTAATTAATTCATTTAATATTTTGAAAGTTGGAGCTAAACCAGCTGTGTGTGGTCATACTGAAGTGTGTGTGGGTTTTCAATGAGCAATGAGCTGTACTGTGCCGATTATCCCCGTTATGGAGTTTTGTGTTTGAGGAACAAATGAAAGGGGTTTAATTGCCACATTTATTCAAACTCATGTAGCTAAACTTATATAACTACAGATCTCTGTCCCAAATCACATACTAAGCTTCTTAGTCAGAACTGAGTGATTAGATACCGGTTCATGTTTAAAGTCACGTAACGTAATGTATGTCGTCTGATAAAGTTCAAAAGAGCGTGTGGATGTTATCTGGATCCGATGTTATCTACAGGCCTGTTTCAGCAACAAACACACACACACAGGGTGATTCATGGCAACATGTGTCAGAGTGTGTATCTGTGTATGCTGTATTAATAGTTTTTTAAGAGGCTGATACACACCCATGTGTTTGTGTGATACAAATCCAGCATGAAACTGAGCAGCACCTGCACTGACACATCCCACACACACGCACACACACACACGCACACACACGCACACACATACACACACACACACACACGCACACACAGGTGTGTGTCAGACTCTTAAAAAATAATTAATATAGCATATAGTGCCAACATACACACACACACACACACAAACACAGACACAGAGGTGTGTGTCAGACTCTTAAAAACCAATTAATATAGCATATAGTGCCAACACACACACACACACACACACACACACAGACACACACAGACACACACACACACACACACACACAGGTACCTGCATGTTCACACACCCTTCACGCCTGCGCAGACTTGTCTCACAGCTTCATCATCATTAGAACACGGATTTACAAAATCCACAATAACAAGCAGGACTGGACTGAGATGCAAAAACACACTCAGCCGCACACTCACAAGTCTGTACCTGTCGCACAACATGAGCGAAAAACGGTGACACGAAACAACAGCATGAATAACCATTAAGCACTAGTGTTACATTTATTTACATTTATATTACATTACATACACGTTACATTACATTACATTTATATTCAAATATAAATGAGGCAGAATGCAATCCTGGGGTTTATGGTCAAACAGTAACACACTCAGAGGAAAACGCTATCCGCCCTCTTCCACATACACGAGCTTACAGATGCCCTAGTGTCTAGTGTCGCCGTGATTGACAGGTGAGACAGAGTATGCCCCTCCCACCCAGACAGCACAGCCAGTTTTGTTCAACTGTCTCCCAGCCACAGACGGCTGCGCTATTGTCGGGATTCAAACTCGCGATCTCCTGAAGTTTTGCACGAATGTGTTTCTGATCTTTCACAATGTTGCACAAATACCTCACACTCATGTTAAATATAACATGATATAATAATATTTTTAATAATATAACCATGACAACTTTTTAATGTTGCTTTATAACATTGGTGCTATTTTATTTCTCCTGTTATTTTATTTGTTGTTTATCTTTCATTTGAAATCTACTGCAGAAGCTGTGAGAACGAGCGAACTAAGAATTTCATTGTAGGAGAAAGTTCTTGAGTCGTGAATTTTGAAAGACAGGGATTTTTAACTTTCACATCATTTCGATGTTGGATAATATGCCTCATATTTGAAGACAATAAAAAAGAAACATTTTTACAGATGTGAATTTGCATTTATTATATATATTAATATTGCGATGATAGTTTTGTCACATATGTTTCAAGGATAAAAGATAAAAAAAAGTTAAATAAATACCAAAACTTTGGCAGATATCACTGCCTCTTTCAGATCAGATCTGGTGAATGAAAGGGTCACGGCAAAACCCTGACTTCTTTCCAAACTATTTTTCTGTTGTTTTTGGCTTCTGTGGAATTTTTACTTTCCTGGAATTCCATTCCCCCCCCCAACATTTTGCACTTGACTGCATCTTTCTAGAAAAGTCTTCGTTCGAGCAGGTAGACGTGTTGTGTACGGCTCCATTCATACGAATCACAGCTCAATCTTTACTGGCAAGAGATTTTCTTAGGCCCGGAGCCCGAACAGCAAACACACACCGCACACAATGCACACACTGCATACACACTGTTCCTCTCTGCACGGATTGAACTGATTAGCTTCGTTTGAGGTCGCTTTGTTTGGACATTAAACATTCTCTTTTTTCTTCCTGTCAAACTGACATATAGAGTGCAGGGCGCAAATCATCCTATACAGTGCATACAGTCAGAAGCGATGTCACCTTTATTTAAATTATACTCTAACTGCCATGTTTCAAAATCCTTACACACTCACTGACAGTGTTTGTGCAGGAAATTAGGGCCAATGGGCAATTAACACCTCACGCTCGAGTGTGTGTTTAAGAGGGTGGTGGAGTTTAGTTAAAGTAAAGCTTTGTGAAACTGGTGTAAAACCTTTTCCTGGAGATTTTTTTGGTCAAAAGGTGTTGATTAATGTTCTATAACAGCAGCTCTGACAGTAGTTTCAGCCACCAGGGTTAAATTAATGCACTCATTCTAATATGTTACCTTTTCTATACTAACGCCTTACACAGGGACTGTGTAGAGATGATTATTTAACATTTATGGAAGGAGTCTCCAGTGTCAGTGCTTTCTGCCAGTCAGAGGTAAAGCTGTAACTTTAACAAGTGTTAAAGTATCTATAACAAGTTTTCCGACGTCTTCAGGACTGAGGAATTTACAGTTTCTTTGTAACATGACAAGCATCAGGTATTAATTGTATCACTTCATCTCGTTGAGTATCCTAGTGTGCACTAAAAGTTCGCAAAGTATGCAATTTGAGACGTAGCCTTTGTCTCCCAGTGTGAAGCGTGCTCTATAAACCAAATCAAATCTATCACCAGCGCCTCTAAACCTCCATCAGCTTTACAAGGCCTCTGCGATGTGAAATGCCAGCAGGCAAGAAGTTGTCTCACCAACGCTTGAAGCTTTTCTCAGCTCTGTCTCGTGTGTATTAAATGAAAAACCAAGTGTTAGTGTGTGGGCACGGGAGAACACACAGCCTGGAATTTGATTTCCGGGCCAGTTTACAGTTTGCAGCAATTATGCTCTGGCATACTCAGCCATGTCTGAGCATGTGGGGCGGTAATTCCATCCACCCGCTCGAGACAAACCCAACAATCAACACACACACACACACACACATATGATCAAGCACACGGATGTGAGAACCAAATGGGTCCTGACTGCACACGCTCTCAAATGTTTGAACATAAAACCAAAATTGGAATAAAGACGAAAAAACCAAGAAGGAGCCCAAACTTGTAATCTAGATGACCTGCTTTTCAATCTGAGCGGAACCGTGAATGACAAGATGCTGTTAAAATTCTGATAAAACACTTCCAACCCTAGAAAGCTTGTGGGGAAGCCTGGAGCGAGACCACTTCTGGAGATCGGCGTTGCTACTCAGGGCTCTCTCTCGCACACGATCCTGCGCCGTCCACAAAAACGTCCGCTCTGAATCCATATTACGCAGCACACAGAAGGTCAAAGAGAAAGACAGCAAACAGGCCTGCGAGAGAATCGGTCCAGCTTTAGAGCTAGTTATGTTTAAACACACATCCTCTGTGGCTCTATATCAGTCAGAAACAGAAACTATGTAAATGTTACAACATGAAAATCAATTCAAGCAACATTATGAAGCGTCTTAAATGTAAACACACTCACACAGGCTCGGTTAAACAGGACAGGATGAGATAAAGCTGATATTTACACATCACACTGATACAGTCTGCTATCCTGATGATCAGAATCGATACAAAAGAAAACGTCATGTATCAGCCCACAATCTTCTGAAGAAAAATGAATTTCTGAGGGTGCCAAAAACTGTGAATCATGTGGTTTTGTTGAAAAATATATATTTTGGTTGAATGTTTTAATGGTTGAATGGTTTAATTAACTACATACGACATCACATCCTTTCACCCATTTCACCCTTTTCACTGTATATTAAATGACCGTCCATATAATTCAATTAATCTACGTACTACTAATAATAAACTAATTTAAAAATGTGTTGTTATTTAAAAAAAAACTGAAACTGTATACTCATTGATGATGGTGAAGTTTTCAGAGATGTTTATTTAACATTTTATGGAAGGAGTCTCCAGTGTCAGTGCTCTGTATAGTTAAGATTTGAACTTTTTCCGACAAGTTTTCTGACCCGGGAAAGTCTTCAGGACAGAAGAGATTACAGATACGTATCTTATTAACTTCAAGAGAGAGAGAAAAAAAATTAGAGCATAATGAAGCAAAGACTGTTTATAGGTAGAACTTAAACATTAAATGTAACTATAAATGGATAAAAGTATGATGATTTATACTATAATAAATAAGAAAATTTTAATCGTTGTCAAATTTCTGAGGTATAAGAGGAATAAAACACTTTTTTTTTTTAAAGTGGTTGTGAATCTTTTCAGTAGAGACACCTGCCACAGAGTGAGCCATAGACATGCGCGGAATCTGCCAGGTCCGAAATGAAGCCATTTTCACTTCCTGTTTTTGAGTCATTCTAGTTTTGAGACGTTCTAGTTTTGAGTCATCTGACTGTTGAGTCATTTGTTTGAAACTGAACACAGCTCACTAACAGCAGCCATTTAGCACTACGCATAAAATACGAGAAAAAAGCTGACATCCTGCACTTTAACCTCACACTCACTGATCCGTTTCAAGAGTCGGACTTGCTGGAGCGTTGAGACGGGGAAAAAAAAAACAAAACAACAACAAACATCCAATTATCAGTGGATTACAAACCACTTGGTGCAACATCTTCATTAAAATACATCTGTCAATAATTGTCATGTTGCGGATGATAATTAATGGGTAGCTTTAACTGCTGACATTGTGCTGAGTAAATCTATCATCATGGATTCAAAACACACACACACACACACACACACACACACACACACACACAGTGAGTAAGAGTCTGTCTGGGATGTGGCTTGGTCCGGGCCGTCCTGCTGCTCAGCATTAAAGCGTTCATAGACAGGCGGTAAACATGGAGCATTTGGTTTAGTGACACACACACACACACACACACACACACACACACACACACACACACACACACACACACACACACACACGTCTGCCAGGACCAGATGGGAAACTTTCACACTAGTCTGGTTTCTCTGAGCTTTCACCACCTCACTCTCATCTACTGTCTCACTCATTCTATTTCTTTTCACCTCTACTGTCTCATCTCACTCGTTCTGTTTTTTCCTCTTTTTTAATACACGGCCCTTGTATTATATTATAAGTTATATTCATAATCGTGAGGTGTAATATGGAATATAATATACAGCTCTATTAGATATTAGCAAGTGCAATATATAAATATATATAAAAAATGTCTCATTTGAAGTGCCAACTTTATGAATGAGATTTTTAGGTGTTGTATGGGGTTTCAGTTTCAGTGCTTGGGAGAAGCAACCTTGTTCCAAAAAAAAAAAAAAAACCAGAAAATATTTTTTTTCAAGCACAAAGAGGAAAACGAGCCCAGAATCCCACAGGGAGTATACTGCGTACTGCGGCTACTCACCAAGAGCAGCATACTAAATTCATTAACACGCATTCTTACAGAGAAGAAGCTCGCGGCGAGCTGCCTTTAAACAGTCATCTCAAATTCTGCTGAACATAAAACCTGGGAGGCTGTGTAAAATCCTCCCTCCTTCCCCTCCTTCTTCCCCTCCCTCTATATCCCCCTTTTCTTCTCCTTTCCAACCCTTTCCTTTTTCTCCTTGCTTTTTTCCCCCCCTCAAGGAATAATAAATAGCTATGAAAATGAATCTTGAAAATGGAGTGGTTGGCAGAGAGCACAGGGTGAAAGAATAGGAAAATAAATTAAAAGCCCCTCTCCAAGTCAAACAAGGCCGCTGTTCAAAGCGTAGCGGCGGGTGCTAGCCGCTAGCTTTATTGCTAGCATATGCCATATCCTTCCTCCGCTGCTAACTCAGGGGGCCGTGCGTGCCCTGGTGTAAAAATATTATCACAGGAGTGCGGAATGAGCCGGGATGGTCAAAGACCTCCAGGTCTCAGGACTTCTGAGATTCCACTTCCTGACAGGCTAACGGGCTAACACGCAGGTGAAAGCAGAAACGATTAGCCGCACGATTCAGTGCTACTGTGAGTTTATTGGTCACTGTACACTTTAATATGGTGACTGTGTTTGATAGCGTATCTGATTTCCCACCATCGGGGGTTTGGCTGCTCGTTCGTAGTAAACCTTGTTAGCTTTGGCTTTCGCGTGTTATTTATTAGCCTTTTCCAAGTTTCCATCGGCTTTTTCTAGCCTCTGGGTGTAGATACATCTGTCTGCTGTTGGCTCTGACTGAATAAAGCAAATTTATTCTGGTTCCCCTCAGCTCTGCAGTCTGCTGAAAGCCTCTACAGGCTCGATCAGGACCTGATACCAAGCAGATACATCAGGTTTTCGACTCCGGTTAGGCTGGGTCAGATAGCATGACTGCCACACACACACACACTTGACATACATGTTTCTGATATTTAAATCTCAATTTGCATATCATTTTTTTGGAAGATGATCAATGATACTATTAGTTTTTTTGCTGTCTAGTACACTGGTCTTGATTCTAGGGAAAAAAATAATCATGCCAAGGAAATTCTACATGTCAAAACACGCAGGTTACAATCAGTAGAAAGAATATTTGCACTCAATGAGGACGGATTTCTGTATGAATGCATAATTTCACCGTAGTTACCGAATAACATGATTAACGTAAGGATTAAAACACTCGGGCGAGTGGCGTTATCGGAAAATAACATACCACAGGACAGTATGACAAGGTGCTTTATTCCTCTTATACATCAGCAATTTACCAGCAATTTGTATTTATTAAAGATCAACTCCTTGTCTCTTTATATTTGTTTTTTTTATCCATTTATAGTTACATTTAATATAACACAAGTTAGTTCCTGGTCTCACTTACATTGTAACAGCATTAAACACTTGTTCTCTCACCAGCCCCTCTTTTTTTCACTCTCCTGAATTGAATAAGATAACAAAAGTTAATGTTACAGCTGACTGTTACGAAACACTGACTCTGGAGACTCCTTCCATAAACGTTCAAAAAAATCTCCTTCCAGAAAATTCCATAGAACTGATTATACCACTCCCTGTTTTTTTTTTTATCGTGTAACAGCATGTTTTTTAATCCGTCTGTTATTAGACTTAGAACACGTGAAGCGTCCACCATACGAGTACCTATGAATGAGCTGTTACTATAGAAACAATAACGTAACGAATAAGCGCATTAGCTGCACTACAGCGCTACCAAGACCTCAAGGGGTAACAGTGTAGCACGCTGTAGTTTCAACCCCCAGAATTGTGGGCTCTTTTAAAATAAAAAGAATATAGAAACAGCTAAATAACCAGCGTTCACATGAATTGATGATACGGGAGTTATTTTTAAGATTTTAAGGCTTGATTTTACCTTTGGCCGTTTTTTTTTTTTAGATTTTTAAATGTAAAAAAATGATCTCATGCAAAATTTGTAAGAGTCTGTGTGAGCCAGGAGGATGGAGTTCAATTTTGCACAAATGAATGCTCGCAAATGATGAAGTGTGGCAGCATGTTGTTTTCAGTGTAGCTGGATTTTTGGTCTTTTGGTTCCCTGTGGAACAGTAAAAGTTTTTAGTTTAATGACTGAAATCCTTCGTTAATGCTTAGATTACACTTTGACTTGGTGGCACGAACAAAGATTAAACTTTAATCTCTAAACTCTCTCTGGTTCCTGGTTCGAGTTTTACACTCCACTTAGATGAACTTTGTTTATCTATTACAGATTTAAATATCAGAGAAATCTGTTTTAATCGTGGTTTAAATGGCTAGCTTTTGGTTCAAAAGTGAAGAAAGAAAAGTATTGACAATGATTAATCTCAAAAGTAATTCTGCTGCTGATGAATCCATTATGTTGGAAAATCTGAATTAATAACAGCTCAAGGTTTTAATCAGAGGTTAAATTTGTAATCTTTGTTGATGCAAGTCATCTGTCTACAGCAAAGTTGGACCTAAATGGTGTCCGTTTGGACTCTCGCTCATAAACCATCACGCAGAGCCATAATTTCCTCAGTGTTCATGAGCTTTAAAAAAAAAAAAAACAGAGCTGGTGTTTCTGCTGGCATTTCTAGCGCCTCGTCTCTCCTGGTGTGAAGAACAGCGCCAGCAGCGTTACACAGCCAAGGCTGGAAATTAGGCGTGCAAATCTCATTTTTCGCAGGCTACTTTATATGAGTCCATTTTACAGGAAAAGAACAATCATATTTTGGACCTGGTACACTACTGGAAAGAGGAATGACAGGGCGGAGATAGGCTCTCTGAAAACTGAGGAAGACAAATTAGCACCGTTTTGTACCTGTGAAGCCAGTGCCCGAGAAACCACACACATGAAAGGATCTGGTACAGATGTGAGAAATCCGACCTGAAAGCGTCAGTCAGGGGGAAAACGTGTTGCAATGAAAATCTGAAGGAGGAGAACTGTAAAGCTGCTCAACCCTTTCATGCCTAAATTATTATCAAGATCATCCAGATTGTTAGATGGATTTATTAATCAAAAAATGGCATCCAAATTAAAATGATTTTTTTTTTAAATCACTCATATTAAAAAGAAATTAAATAAAGAGTAAAATGGGTTAATTAAGTAAGTCCACAGTTTAGCTCAGAATTTATAAGATTTCTTATTTTCAAAATCTACTAAAAATTTTTCAGTCCCGAGACATGCTCCATCTGTCACCATCAGCCATCTTGTATTGGGAGAAGGAACATTTAATGGAGTAATAAAAATAAGGATAATGGTATATATATATATATATATATATACACACACACAAGACGTTAACCATCTAAAAACCATCTAAAAACATAAGTGTGTAGAAAAGTGACAATTCAGATGACAAGCTAATCAGAGTACCCTACTGAGCGACAAAACAAAAGACTACTGTTCGTTTTCTGTGTATTTTCCAAGTAATTTAGCAACAGTGGTGAGCGACAAGATACTAGGTATGACACTGTAACGTGACAAATCCAAACAATTGGCTCTAATCATTCCTTGGACCAATCCTATGTGGTGTAATGTTTCTTCACTTCCCCACTTACAACTTTAGTTCTCATTCACTGTTTGACACACAAAAAATGGAGAAAAAAACATCTAACAGTGGTTTCAGCTTATTTTGTCATATACAACGTTTCATTAAATGCATATAGAGACATGAAGAAAAATAAAGCTTGGACGGAAGCAGCACGTAACGTAAATCAAACAACCGATTTTTCGCGCTGATTAGTGATATATAGCTACATATAGCTACCGCTGTTTCTCTCAATGTGCAAATCTTTCTCCATATGAGACCGTCTGCTCAGTCTGGTTTGTTCAGTGATGATATAGCACGCAAACTTTAAGGTCTCGGTTTTAAAAAAAAATGACAAAAAAAAACAAAAAAAGTACTTCATGTCTAACACACACACAGAAAGAGAAAGAGAGAGAGAGAGAGAGAGAGAGAGAGAAAGGTGTGAAAGTCCCTGACTGTCTCAGGATCAAGAAGCAAAACACACAAGATAGACTACTGACCTAAAGGAGATCCATTCATCAACTACATGGGTGGACTAGGCTTGAGTATTTATACATACAACAACTGTGTGTGTGTGTGTGTGTGTGTGTGTGTGTGTGTGTGTGTGTGTGTGTGTGTGTAAATCCTTGTGAATATTTTCAGTTACCATTAAGTCTGTGTGACTTTGCGTTTGTGTGTGAAAATAAAATAATGAGTCTTTTCAGTGTACCATTGTGTGTGTGTGTGTGTGTGTGTGTGTGTGTGTGTGTGTGTGTCTTTTTGAATTTGTGTTTGGGTTTGTGTTTCAAAATCAAATCTGTCTTTATGAGTCATTTTAATCACTGAGTCACTTTATCGTTGCATATGTGTGTGTGTGTAAATAACATCTTCCTTGTGAGTTTCATATAAAATTTGTCTTTTTTTCCAGTTTACCTTAGTGTGTGTGTGTGTGTGTGTGTGTGTGTGTGTGTGTGTGTGTGTGTGTGTGTAAATAAACCATGGGTGTAGCTGGGAACAGGCCCAGCAGTTCATTTGTGTGTTAACAGAGCGAGTTCTGTTGCAGGTAGCTACAGGTCTGTCTACACCCACTACATGCGTCCTTGTCGATGTTTATGTAGGAGCAGACGGTTATTTTTCTCGCCGTCCTTTACGTTTCCTGGACTGAGACGGACGACAACGGTGACGTCTCAACACACTCGCAATGCTGCCACAAGTGCATGGAAAGGAAAAATGGCCTCTTTCAGATGAGCTTCAAGTCCTCGGTTGCTCAGCTGAGCCATGACAGAGGAAAAACTTGCTGGTCTATGATAGCACCGGTCTCGCCTTCACTCGGGCATGCAGGGACTGGACATTTAAAAGAATATCCACTGCCAGTGAACATTAATGGACAGAGAAATATTTATGGTCAATCTGCGCAACACTCACTGGCCACTTTAATAGGAACACCTGTACACCTGCCCTTTCGTGCGGTTATCCAATCAACCAATCATGTAGCAGCAATCCAGTGCAAAACATCATGCAGATACAGGTCAAGAGCTTTGGAAAATGTTCACATCAAACATCAGAATGAAGGAAAAAAATGTGATCTCAGTGACCTTGGCATGGTTGTTGGTGCCAGATGGGCTGCTTTGAGTATTTCATGAAACTGCTGATCTCTTGGGATTTTCACAAACAATGGTGCAAAAACATACAAAACAAACAAACAAAAAAACATTTCTGCAGTTCTACAAGCGGAAACACCTTGTTGATGAGAGAGGTCAGAGGAGAATAATCAGACTGGTTCAAGCTGACAAGAATGCTACAGTAGCTCAAATAACCACTCTTTACATCCATGCTGAGCAGAAAAGCATCTCAGAATGCATAACATGTCGAGGTGGATGGGCTACAGAAGACAGCAGAAGACCACATCGGGTTCCACTCCTGTCAGCCAAGAGCAGGAATCTAAGGATACAGTGCACACACGTTCATCCAAACTGGACAGCTGAAGACATTTTTCTGATCTTCAACAGTCCACCTTCTGTAGGTTTCTCTAACAATGCTACAGTATGTCCACCTCATGCCTCAGAGCTCACACTGCACTGCAAGGCTTAGCCTTCCAAATGTTCATTGCATCATTGGCAATCCAGTATCAGGAAGAGTTATTTCAATTCCTTTCCAGCACATTTATTTCTTCTAAAATACCAAATGGAGTCCAGTTCCCATCAGTCTTTCGGAGTGGAGGTGTTAATGGAGCGCCTCTGGGAAAGCGCTCGGTGCGAGCGTGCTCGGCGGAGCTGGAGCGGGACCGAGGCGAGGGGTATGTCAGGAATGTGCTGCTCTTTCATGTTGCTACACGGAGCGGTTTGCTGAAACGCTAATGTCTCACTCGACGACCTCTAATCCGCTAATGGGCGGGAAACATTCTGACAAGCTGGTGCTTTTAAAACAGATAATTACATGAAGTTCATTACACTTGAAGATTAAAACACGTCTCGAGTTAATTTCTCTTTCTGGTTTCAGACTTCTAAATGTGCGAACACATGAAGGACGTAGTTATATAGTCCTGTATGGGTTGAATGTATTGCTAAATATAAATGAAAATTTTTGGCCTAGCAAGGCTACTCTGGAAATTTTATTTCACATGAAGATGAAAGCTGGCAGGCATGAAAAATCTCAATACACAGAAAAAAACAACAACAACAAAACCCACATGAACTAATTAAATTGCCTACTAATGTCACAGCCTAATTAATATACCAGTGTAATTAAACGGGATTATATAAACTTAAATGTAGCATTTTATTAACTCCAGACATCTTTCACTGGATAACGCTGGTTATTTGTTTACTCATACACTCATACACTCGTCTAGTTTCTGTTTTCCACACAAACAACAGATCTTGTTGCCATTTTTAAAGAACATCAATATTAGACAATGTAAGTAATATAAAGACATTAATCCAAAGGGGATGGAAAATGGATAGCGATTTTCTGTCCTGTCTCTTTCCTCAAACACACACACACACACACACACACACACACACACACACACACACACACACACACACAGGCATGCACACACACACACTGGGTGAAATTCCTCTTACAGTGGGACATTCACAGTAAGCATGGGTGGTCTGCACTTTTGTAATAACAGTGACAAAGACAGTGAGAGACAGAGAGAGAGAGAGACAGAGAGTCAGACAGATGGAGAGAGTCTGAGAGAGAGAGAGTCAGAGCGCATAAGACAGAGATAGATAGAAAGATAGACAGATCAAGATTTCAACATGGAAAATGTTAATTTTTGAATATGATGTAAATTGTAATATTTTTCGAACAGTGACAACAATAGTATGTATATGATCTTTCCATTCACTTGATCTAGCCAATATAAACACCATACAGCAGCTACCAAGGTATGAATACCTTGTGTGTGTGTGTGTGTGTGTGTGTGTGTGTGTGTGTGTGTGTGTGTGTGTGTCATGATTGATGGTTTATAACCAACAATACAATGCAACATACACACACTCACTTACCCAACACCACTCAATACTGGGAACAGGAAACCAAATGGAAAGGCAAACAAGTTTCCATTGAAAGGCATTGATCACTCTCATACACACCCATACTCTCTCTCTCTCTCTCTCTCTCTCTCTCTCTCTCTTTGGAATAACAGATGGATAGTGTAGGCCGTGGCGTCATGGTTCAGAAAAACAAAGCGTGTGGCATGGAACACAGAGTCAACAAAGCATGACGAGGACTTTGTGCAAACTGACCATCATACACTGAGAGCTGTGTGTCAGCGGTTACTGATTAACACACACACGCATACACAGAAGTCCCAAAAGTATGCTTTACTGGGTTCATGAGCAGAAAAATCCTGATGATGCACCTTGGAAGTTAATTTTGATTAATAATACGACAATTTTTTTATGCTAGCTGCCTCGCTAGCTAATGCCAACAGATAGACGCTAGCTATCCAGTGATAGAACAGCAATTATTTTCTCACAGCTGTATGACTCTGGCCTGAAGGAGCTTTAACTTATGTGACTTTTACAATCATAGAAGTGTTCTTGATTCTTGTTCCTTATTGTTGAAACAAGAAACTAAATAATACTTTTTTTTTTTTTTGTTGACATGACACTTCTTGATTTGCTGTTGTATAGTGACATACATGCTGAACAAAAGTATACAGTATAAATTTGGAAGAACACTACTGTAACTTTTGCTAAAAGTTGTCTTCGATGTATTAAAAAAAAGGCTTGTTCATAAACCAGTGTGATTAAGGCAATCGCTACTTAACAGAATATTCATATATAATCGGAACTGTATTTCTGACCCGAATATCTTTTGAGACAAGATCATGTGATGATTTAGGTGTCCAGGTTTGACAGCTGAGTGATTTTCTTGTGAAAGTTAAACAAAAATCAGCTTCTATTACACACTCAGTGCCTTTTGCCTTAAACCAGGAGTGTTAACCCACTGAGCACAACAATGTTTAAAACACTTGACATCGCCAGACGTTTAAGAGGCATCTAGATGTAGAAACACACAAGTAGTTATACACAAGACGTCAAACTTAATACGGACCAAAAGCAACAAAAAAAAAAGAGCAAGATTTGTAGTTAGGAGCCGGACCAAAGCAGAGCCGGAACGCCTCAAAACGCACTAGCAACAACTGGTTCTTATACACGGTTCCTCCAGGGATCCACTTCTAGGCTTTTAAACAAGTTGTACATGGAACAAAAACCCTCTATAAGAAGATTTAAACGTTCTCAAAGACAGACACCTCAATAAATCTGCTTTTCTAAGACTGTAATGGCGCACTAGTGGTCAAATAACAGACATCTGAAAAAGTTGAAAAGAAAAAGAGTACTAAGATGCAAGATTGTGTTGATTCGGGATGAAGCTCTTCATCCCCAAACACGCCAGTTAAATGCAATGAGAAGCAGTAATTACTGCTGAAGGAAGTGAGCAACAGGTGAGGGGATGATTACAGATTCAGTACGGATATGAGAGTAACATGCAACTCAACACACATACATACATACACACACATACACACACAGCTGAAACGCCTCAGGCTCACAAAACACATAAAACACTTGTACACTGACAGAAAGAGCGAACGGCAGAGAGAGATAAACAGATAGAGATAGATAGATGGGGGGGGGGGGGGGGGGGAGTAGTAGAGGAAAAGTCTCTGCAGAGGGTCTTAAGACATTGAAACCAGATGCAGCCTTACAGCAGTGTGTGTGTGTGTGTGTGTGTGTGTGTGTGTGCAGTTTGCCTGGGATATATTTAGAAAGTCCCAGCCTCATCCATCAAGCAGACACATGGAGATTAGCCTTTTTTTCTCTCGCTGTTCCTCTCTGTCGCTCTGGCAGTGAGGTGAGAAAAACAAACTCATAAAATGGCCAACATACACATCAATACTGCAAGGGTGTGTGTGTGAGAGAGAGAGAGATTCCTAAATCACCTGGTTCGTTTATGTTTAGAGCTAAATCCAGCTAATTGTGAGTATTCATACTTGTATGAGTAAAAATGCTCCCAACATCAGATACCAAGTCATACCGTGTGTGTACGTTGTAGCACTAATGAACAGACACGACATGACAACTGATTTAAACAGAGCGAAACAATGAAATGGTCAACCCTGATTGCTTAATACTAAGTAGATTACTCATTTCAGTATGAGCATCAGTAGATGAGTAGTTGATTGAGAACCCAAAACTTGTACATGGTTTTAAAAAATTGTTTGGTTAACTATCGCTAGTTAAATTAATATGTACTTCAGCTAGCTAGCTAACTCACATTTACTGAACCACCAGAGTGGTAGTTCAGGATCTGAGTCCTGTCAGGTCGTGTAAGGTTAAGATGTCCTGTTCGCCTTTTGTAAGGTTAAGATGTCATTATATAGTATTAAAATCACAAAAAAAAAAAAAAGGAATAAAACACTTGTGCTGTTTTAGGAAAATAATTAATGACAGTGTGGTGTGATGAAGCGAAGTTACTGTTGACACTTAAAAGTTGATTATTTTCCCATAACAGCATGTGTTGAAGTGTTTTATTCCTCTTATACCATAGCAGTTTGTCACCAATTACTGATTATTTTATTAAAAAAACAACATGTCATACTTTTTATCCATTTGTAGTTACAGTTGTGGAACATCTGCAAAACAGCTTAGTAACGTTACAGCAGCTACAAACTGTCATTATTAAATGCAGCTTGTCACGTTACCAAGCAACTGGAAAGCTCTCCGTCCTGAGGACTTTCCACATATTGAAGAACCTGAAGTTACAGCTTTATCGCTGACACTGGAGACTCCTTCCATAAATGCTAAATAAACGTCTCTTTACAGAAAACGTTACTATATCAATGATAAACTGATTAAAAATGTGCGTTATGTGATGCGTCCACCATATTGAGAGATGTTACTATAGAAACAAAAGCGTAAGAGAACAAGCGCATTAATATAAACTTGTGAAAATTTATCAACAACTTTCAACCAATCAGTATCGAGTATTCACCAGCACTGTGGTATAAAATATTTCATTAAGATAATTTAATCTACTGCCTGCATTGTTTGATATAAAGCTACTATGGACAAGTACCTGATTTCGACATGCTGCATTGTTCGTATCTGTCAGTGTGACTTTGTGTAGCGTGTTTTTGATTATTACGACTGCGTGAGGAATGACCATGTGACTTGCTCTGCTGGCATCGCCAAATAGCGAGCCACTGTGAAAGCACCACACAGAACACTGCAGGCAATATCGTGGAATGTCGTGAAGACATGAAGAACGTCCCAAATGGTCGCTTTTACACCCTGGTGTCCTGTAAGGAAGGACACACCGTAAGTCTACACCTCAACGATGTCAACAAAATGTGAAACTGTCCATCGAGCGAGAGTTTAAATCTATTTAAAAAATCATGTATGGCTACTTTAAGGGACATGAAATATGCTCTGAGACACATACAGCACCGAGATCCTCCTCCACACAACTGGTTAGGACTATGTGTGTGTGTGTGTGTGTGTGTGTGTGTGTGGAGGGGGTTCAGTCCTATCTGTGCCAGCAGATGTGAAAAGCAAAGCAGGATGTGACTGATTGCTGTGTGAAGCTCTGTGTGTGTGTGTGTGTGTGTGTGACCTTGCATGCTAGGACCCCACCTCCATTATCCCCTCCTGCTTCATCATGCCAATGCCACACACACACACACACACACACACACACACACACACACAAGGGAAAAAAAAGCTCTGGGAAAACGCATTGGCAAACACAAGGCTGAAATTCACACACACAAGTTTGTGACACAGAGAGAGAGAGAGAGAGAGAGAGAGAGAGAGAGAGAATCCTCCATATACAGTGGGTTCTTTGTGTAATGCAGGAAAACAGTATCCAAACAGCTCCTTTTAATCTTGTGTGTGTGTGTGTGTGTGTGTGTGTGTGTGTGTGTGTGTGTGTGTGTGTGTGTGTGAGAGAGAGAGAGAGAGAGAGAGAGAGAGAGAGAGAGATAAGATACTACAACATTAGACTATTACTATCATCACTGCACATACAGTACTTCATCAATACAATACAAACCACTTAACATTTGTACTGGTTTAATTAAAACACCCAAAACAAAGTGTGTGTGTGTTGCACAAGAGACGGAATAAATGAATTCATTTGGATTGTCAAAAAACTTTGCAGGTAAAAACAGCCACTGTTGGATAATTATTTTCAGATTGCTACTTTTGGCTGCTGTTAAATACATGTCTCAGTATTTCAAACTAAAAAAGTGGACAAAATGCAGGCTAGTTTACTTGCAGTTAGCTAGCTAGTTGGCTAAATTAGATAAAGTTGGTGCAGATAAGGTGTTTGGGATGGCAGAAGGACATGGTCGCTTTTACTAAATTGAATTAAGACTAATTCATTCATTTATTCATCTTTTGTAACTGTTTTCTCCTGGTCAGTGTGGCGGTGGATCCCGGGAACACTTGGTGTGAAGCGGGAATATGACCTGGATAGGACATCCATTCACACTCTCATTCACACCTAAGGCACAATTTAAAGAAATTAATCCATCAAACTGCTGAGGGACCATGCTGCCATTTCAACTGTCTCATTTACAGTCTCATTTAAAACACCAGGATCTAAGAATACACAGTGTTTTTTTTATTCAGCATTTTGAACACACAGAAAAGTTCCTACGTCATTTGAGCAACTGAAAAAAAAAAAAAAAAGAGTATTATTCTCATCATAATAGTTTAAAATGATATTAACTGTGAAAAAAATATTTTCATTAATATATTCAATAATTCACTGCAGTTATATACAGCTTTAGTGTTCTGTGTTAAAGTAAAAGTTAGAATAAGCAGATGTGATATCATACTGTACTGTTTCAGTCCTACTATATAACAGAGTGTGTATCCGTGCATACACACACACACACACACACACAAACGCTTAAATAAAAGCTTTGAAGTGACCTGGCAATTTGTTAAAATTACTACAGAAAACTGCTGAACCATCAAAGAGCACAGGAAAGGGAAAGAGAGAGAGAGAGAGAGACAGAGACGGAGAGAGGGGGAGTTGATTTAAGACAGAGACAGATTGTCAGGAGTAAACTAGAACCAAATACTGAAACCGGATTCCATCTTGCTTCCAGTTCTCTCTGTTCGCCAGAACTCACATGCTCCCGGCTTTTTCCTTTACAGTTTCTAGTCAGACCCATCTTCTAGTCTGTCTCTCACAGAGACACCGAAGATAGAGGTCTCACTCCACCATCATGCCACCATCACACCGCCATCACACCACTATCACTCCACCATCATTCCACCATCACACCTCTATCACTCCACCATCATTCCACCATCACACCTCTATCACTCCACCATCACTCCACCATCATTCCACCATCACACCTCTATCACTCCACCATCACACCTCTATCACTCCACCATCACTCCACCATCATTCCACCATCACACCTCTATCACTCCACCATAACACCACCATCACGCCACCATCACCCCACCATCATTCCACCATAACGCCACCATCACTCCACCATCAGTAATGAGGTTTCTTGTAATAACAAGATTGTATTCTCCTAATAAAAGGATGTTTTCTTGTAGTAACAAAGTCTTGTACTAAAGAGAGATTTTTTTAATCTTGTAATAATGAGCTGTTTTCTTGTAGTAACAAGATGTTCTTCTAATAACAATATGTTTTCCCATAATAACCAGATATTTTCTTGTAGTAACA
>CM074923.1:24716232-24727908 GCA_037576815.1 Pangasius larnaudii | reverse complement strand
TTTTCTTGTAGTAACAAGATGTTCTTCTAATAACAATATGTTTTCCCATAATAACCAGATATTTTCTTGTAGTAACAAGATCTTGTAGTAATGAGATGTTTTCTCATACTAACAAGATGTTTTCTTGTAACAGCAATATCTTGTAGTAACGAAATGTTTTCTCATAATAATGAGATGTTTTCTCATAATAACCAGATGCTGATGGGGATTTTATTTTTGTGAGGCATATTCTTGTGTGCTTCTGTAAGAAACACAGTTAGTGTGCTTCCAAAACAAAAAAAAAAGAAAAGAAAAGAAAAAGAAATTAAAAATGCCCTCACACCTCCATACAGGTGAATTTGTTTACTTGCTATTTAGCTAGTCTAGCCTATCAGATGAGGGCATGGGGCGTTTTCAGTTAGAAAACTCATTCAAACCTGCTATTTCAATAAGGGCATTAAAACATATTACACTATGTATTGTTATGTATTCTGGGTCACTGTTTGTTAGGATACTATGCGGTTTCAGATGGAGCTGCAGTTCCTGTAGTGTGTAAGCAGGTTTGGAGGTTTGGAGTCCTCTAGCGGCTGCGGGTTTGAATTACAGTTAAATGTTCAGGTGCAGAAAGCAGTTAGTCACATTAAAGAGAAACACACACACACACTCACACACTCACAGAGCTCTCCAGGTGTTGGAGGAGAACTCGGCGGATATTGTCAGACTGAGGTGGCTGATTTCAGTGGAGCTTGTGCTCAGTTCCTCGTTTGGATTTTATCCCTCTAATCGGAGCTGATTTCACCACTGGATATGAACAGAGTGCGTCGGAAATCAACCGAATTATTTCACCGGTTGGGATTTTCCTAATTAAAGGTAACACATAAACACAGTTACTTTTCACTTAAATGTATGACTATTTTTTTGTTTGTGTGTGTGTGGGACTAAATGGATATGAAGATAATGAGCAATTTGGCAACTTTGAACACAAACCAAAGATGTAAATGCACTAAATCAGAATACTTGCTGACTAACTATCTATAAGTATCACTAATAGTCTGTTTATTATCATTTTTTTCACTTTTACCACATAAAAACTGATACTTCTACACAATCAGTGAGGTTTTGTTACTGTTAGTGCGATAAACTTCTCCTATCTCACATACCCCCAAACTAAATATCGCGATGCTACCGCTGATATCGGTGTCTAACCAAAATAAATAAATAAACAAACACATTCATGCATTAAATAACAACTTCTTAGTAGCTACTGAAAAATATCGATGCTGTGTTTCCAAAACTATAGTTTAATATTAACGTTATGTAAGAAAGATTTAAACAGGACATACACAAAAATACAAAAGTGGAACACAATTTTAACGTATATTTTGTAGAGACGCTTCAGAAAAAAACCGTTAACGACCGTTAAAATAAAAAATTTAAATACCCCCGAATTCCAGGCGCGTGCGTTCAGTGAAGTAAACCGTCAACTTCAGTGAGCAAGTGAACGCTTTCTGTTCATCAGCTGCTTGTTTTCAGTAAAAGTCTTGTAATGTATTGTTTCTTTGTTGTTGTTGTTTTTTTAAAATATCATTTCTTTACAGAGGGAAGAGGAGGAGAGCGTTTCAGCATTCAGCTTGTGACTGAAATGGGATTTTCCTGTGGACTAGGACTGAATTTTTAGGCTTAAAAACTTAAGATTAGTTAAAACTTTATTTTTACAAATTTGAAAAAAAAAATTCTTAAAAAAAAAGCCAACCCAAAAAGCTTCCTCAAAGACTTGCCCGTGGACATTGTTTTTTTTTTTTAAACTCTATTTGGTCTTGTGGAAATGGTGGGCCATCTACACTTGCAGGCTATGGAGGAGAGTCTGAAGGGAAAGAGCCGTGAGGGGCTCCTCGACAGTCCTGACTCAGGGCTTCCACCGAGCCCGAGCCCACCCTTCTGTCCACTCTCACCATCAACCGCAGAGCCTCGCACCCCCATCACCGCCGACCACCATGGAGGAATGTACTGGAGGAAGGAGGGCCGAGAAGGCAAACTGGTGAGCGGAGAAACGATCTCATACTGTCATAAATAAATAAACACAGATGTATTAACTCTTAAACCAATGCTGATCCTGATACAATAATAATAATTATTATTATTATAATAATAGCTCAATAATTCAACACATAAAAGACCCAATAAATTAAGTGTGAATCCCGTTGACATTCATTCATCCATCTTCAGTAACCGGTCGCATCCATTGTTCCCGGGATAGACAGTGGATCCAGAGCCTATCCTGGGAACACTGGGTGTGTGGCAGGGACACACCATGGATGAGACGCCAGTCTATCACAGAGTACCATGCACACTCACACAAAACCTACCAGCATGTTTTAGGGAGGTGGAACGAAAACTGGACAACCCTAAGGAAACCCACATGGATAGGGGTAGAACGTGCAAAACAAACAGTACCTTAGATCAGGAACATACTAATACTCTAATAAATGTATTGCTTCTTTAAGGGGTCAGCCAGTGCATGTTTACTTATGGCAGTAAATAAAGATGTGAGTAGTAAAGAGTCAGGAAAACAGCATTCTTAACATGTCTACACCACTGTACACTGATTGTACATACATATATAGATCATATTTATCCATATTTATAATATCTACTGCACCTCCTGTACATAAGTCATCCATTCCCTTGTACATATCACTCTCATAGCTATATATCCTTATTTGTAATTTATTGTAAATATGCCATTTATGCACTTCTGGTTAGATGTTAACTGCATTTCATTGGCTTAGTACATGTACTTTAAACAATTACAAAGTGGAATCTAATCTAATCTAATCTAATCTAATCACATGCCCCAAACACCCAGAAAAGAATAAAAAGATTTCAAATTATTCATGGAGGACATTACACATACACAAAGGAGTGACCAAATTGTGTAAGAAACATTAAATATCTCTCCTTATTTGAAATTTCACTTATGTATGTTTAGTGTTTTTCACATACATGTTTGTCCTCATAGTGTTGGTTAATGAAGGAAACACTAAAATGAAACACTGTGCAGTGTTAAGGTTAAATGATGAGAAATAGGAAACACTTTTTACCCAATTTTCTGCCATATTGCCAATTCCCATCCATTAGCTAGCTTTCCCCATCACACGACAGCTTCCTACTTGACACATGAAGCCACTACATGTTCTCAAACTGCTGCAATTGGAGGAAAGTGCTATCTGCCCTCTTACGCATAAACAAGCTCAGAGATGCACACGATTGGCTGGTGTCGCTCTGATTGACAGGGGAGGGAGAAGTAACAACATCCCTCCCACTCAGAGAGCACAACTAGTTTTTCGCTCTTGGACACCCAGCCACAGATGGCTGTTGAATCAAATGTGGAAAACCTCAAAATGTTTCAGAGATGCTGATTGGCTGAATGTGTGAACCAGATCCAAACTTTGTAGGAAGCCTGGTATAATAAGTGAGAAGCCATTATAATGAACAGCACACAGTCTGAATATATCAATTCAGATTTTCCCCTCATCATTTTCTGTTGATACTTAAGCTTTCTGGTATTCACTCACACTTCTACCCAACCTCAGACGTATTTTTGAGACCCATGGGTCTCAGTCTGCTTGGCTTTCAGCTAGTTGTCATTTGCAATAATAAGGAATGAAGTCTATTCCATAGTCTTGCCTAGTCACGTTGAGGAGTAGTCACCGAGTCCGCATACAGTGGAACAGTCAGACATACGGCCAAATCTCTTTACTGCAAACTGAGAAGTTCAGCATTTAAGCTTTGGCAAATATTTTGAGCACCGTCAAACTCCCCATCTAGATGATTGCTGAGTTTAGTCCTTGTATCTAAAACATTCCCTGCAACCTCAAAGTGCTTCCTGAGCACATGCCATTCTTAACTATTGTACATTCATGCAACTGGAGCTCCTGCAAACAGTAAGAGACCTCAACAGCCGCTGTTAAAACCGTCTTTATGAGGATCAGATTTTGTGATCAAAATGTGATTCGAGAAGATGGAAAAGAAACTGGAGCTGTGACTCATATTCCTGGAGACATTTAAATGTTAGAAAGAAAGATAAGATCACAGGAGTGGAGAATTGAACTGCACTGAAATGTAGAGATATTATCTGTTATAAAATATTACAATATGCTGCAATATACAACACACCCAGCAATGTTGTAGACACTCTGTTCATGGGTGTTGCACATGCAGCTCTGACTGAAGCCTTTTTTTTAAAGTCACGTACATGAGGTCATAAAAAGGTTAGGCGGTCATAATGATAAGAAACAAAGATTTGATATCAGCAGAGAAGAGAAATGCGTTTATTACAAGGCCACGGACGAGAAATAAACAGAAAGAGAAAGATTGTTTGCTTGTGTGTTTGTGTCAGCAGGTTGACCTTGTCTTAGGTTAACCCGAGGGCCCATTTCTCTCTGTCACTTCTTTCTTATGTCCACCCTTTACATTGTGTATGCATATGCTTTCTGGACTGCAAAGCAACATGCGCACGCACACACACACACACACACACACTCGTACCCTTTAGTAGTGTTGCTCGACTGCTCACGTTACAGTGTGTGAGGGCACGCGCTGATCGGCGTTCCCTCAGCTCTTATTTCTGCCCCTGAAAAGGTTACGCAGTCCTGAGCTAACAGACCCCAGCCAGGAGCCATTCACAACTAATCCTGGACCTCTTTACCTCCCTTAAATCACCTGGCTTAATCATTACGCAAGAATCTCCATCTTTAAATTTATCTGCCAAAAAAACACAGAGCGAGCTGAGAACTCTCAGAGGGGTGTGGTCTAATATTCTAATGAGCATGTTTGATTGTTATTGAATACGTAAGAAAAAAAAAGCATTTCAAACTCTTTGAGAGCTTGGTGGTGCTGGGGTTTGAACTCACAACCTTCTGATCCATAGCCTTAACAACAGGGCCACCACTTTACAACCCAACCCCATTACAAAGTAGGCAGTTTATGTCATTGCACAGATTGAAGAGAATGTTCAAGCAGGAAAACTGGTAAACTATCACACAAAGCACCACCCAAGACAAAAGTCAGTGATTATTTATTTGTACAGCATGTTGGGCATCCACAAGTTAGAAAGCAATCACATTTTCTTTATGACTTTAAGATTTTAACAAGTCCTGGATGACTGAAAACCCATGCAGACATCGACCCTGTTGTGAATGGTGTTAGCGTGCTTTTGTGTCTATATGCAGGTGTTTAGTCCTGTGGAAAATTCGTACATTTTTCCTCTTGCTCCACATGCATGCTCGCACTTGCCTAAAGATTAAGCTTCTAACGGCTTGTGCAGAAAGCAAACACAACACCAGGAGCTTAATGTTCGTGTTCGGTTGACTGCTTAGCATTGCCTGCTGCTGCATGTTTAGATTTTTATAACAATACAAATGATTTTAAAATTCCCAATTTGGCTTCTTTTCATCTGAGCAAACCGGATGGAAATGGAGCTCTAAAAGCTCTTTCCATACCACTAACAGCTGGTGTGTGTGTGAGCACAGGTGAGTGTAGATAAAAGACATTGGAAATAAGACAGCCAATAGCGTCATCATTTTGGTTCAGATTTACACACAGCATTAGGACAACACTTATTTTTTCCTTAACATTAGTTCAGGTAGTTATATTGTTACGATTCGGTCATCTTGCATGGTTCGACACAGTGTATGTTCGGACAGTTATCTCACTCCGGTCAAAATGCATTTCCGCTTTTTTTCCCCCATCAAGTGCCTTACGCCAGTGATTCTCATCCTTTTTGTATCTGAATGTGACTCCCGAAAAATGTCACAATGTTGTCCCGTCTGACTGTAAATCATACTACAGCAACCTCAGTTTCTCTGTATTAATGTAATATGTGTAATATGTAACATTTTTAGACTAGGTTATGTTGCTGTGAAATGCTATTTTGTACCCTTGTGTAAAGAAAACACAAGGGTTCTGTTTCTTTTCTGTGCTGTATGTTCAGTACTGTTTCAGCTACACAACACAGAAATCAGAATCCTGCCTTCTCCGGACACGTTTTGGGCTATAAAACTGGCTCAGCGCTTCACATTGCGGTTTGTGGAGAGATCTCTGAAATACTCCTCCCTGTGATACTGTTTATTAGGATCAAGTAAACTCGAAGAGAAAACAGAAACGCACAAAGGCATCGTTGTTTGCTGTGCTTGGCATTTTCCAGCTAAGCAGGACAACGTGCACATGCCTGCTTCGTGAAGGCTTTATTTTATTTTAGTATTTCTCTCTCTCTCTCTCTCTCTCTCTCTCTCACATGGCCGCAGGTCTATTTTGGAGTTGTTTGCTTATGCCAGCCAAGAACAATCTCCCTGGTCTATTTTTGAGCAGTGGAGCTACCAGGGGCTGTTGCAGCCTGTTGCATAATTGGACTTTCTCCCCGCTGCGTGTGTTTGGGAGAGTTAATAAACAGCAGAGACTGTCATTGAGTTGACTTTGTGCTTGTGCTCCAGAGGAGAAAGGAGAGCTGCTGCTGCTGCTGCACTACAAATCTGACAAAGTACAATGCCTTATAATTACATTTGATTGCAGCCTTATTTCTGTTGTAGTATAGCATTAACTTTTATGTTCTGGGCAGGTTTCACTACCTTTTAAACACAAACAACCACACAGTTTATAATTAGAGGTGTGCACTGCTGGCCTCCTGTACAACCTCCAACAAGGAAAGCTTCCAGCACACATGAATCACTCAGAGTTCAGGAACTGCTCCATTTTCCTTATCAAGGTTCGACTATTCTATCACAAACAAGTAATGTGATTTTATAGTTCGAGAATACCTTTATTTAACATCACCCAAAACTATTTCAAGAAACATGACGCACCTTTGCAAAAGTTCTGATTTTTAGGATTAAAAACTAGACAGGCAGTTGTGATCCTGTGTTTTTCACTTATCTGAAATATATCTAGGGAACTGGGGCATCTAGAAATCCAGATGCATGTAAATGCAAACTAGAAACACCCCCAAACCTACAATATCATGGTAAACTGGTGTTGCACTTTTTTCATTTGCATACTGGAACCTGATAGGCTCTTACATTTTATGATGCAACAACTATCACAAGTCAATACTCATTTTCGAATGAGATTTTCAGCCCCTCATGCTTATGATCATTTTCATACCATATACACTCAAATGACTCCTCTGAACCTACACTATATGGCCAAAAGTTTGTGGACACCTGACCATCACACCCATATGTGCTTGTTGAACATCCCATTCCAGATTTAGTTCTCCTTTGCTGTTATAATAAGCTTGACTATTCTGGGAAGGATTTCCACTAGATCTTGGAGCATAGCTGTGGGGATTTGTGTGAGGAGGCCTGGAGAGCAGTCGGTGTTGAGGTTCATCCCAAAGGTGTTCAGTGGTGCTGAGGATCTGTGGGATCTGTGCAGGACACTCGAGTTCTTCCACTCCGAACTTAACATACCATGCCTTCATGGAGCTGGCTTTGTGCACAGGGGCATTGTCATGCTGGAACAGGTTTGGTTCTCTTAGTTCCTGTGAAGGCAAAATGTAACGACATTCTAGACAATTGTGCGGAAGAACCACATATGGGTGTGACGGTCAGGTGTCCACAAACCTTTGGCCATATAGTGTATTCCATTACTTTCATTATTTTATAAGGTTCGCAGTGACGAAAGATCAGTTTATCATTCTGAGAAATCCTCATATAAAACAAAATCAGACAGTATGTGTATAATTCATATAATAACGTGTTCACAAACGTCTTTGCTGACTTATTAAGGAAGTCTCCTCTTTGTCCCTACTGCTTTAAGAATAACATCCACACACCACACTGTAATAATATGTGACTCTTTGTTTTAATACATGTGCAATTCATTTATACAGCCACGATTATCAGGAAAGATTCCTTAAGCAGCACAAAGCCAAGCACACACACTAATCTCTAATGAGACTCTTTCTCTGATGTGTGTATGTGTGTGTGTTAGGGCTGCCATTGTGGAAAGGCCCTAATCTAAAATCCACTGCAGCAGAGATAGCAAACAGATGTGGCAAACCCACAGTAACTTAACTCAATCATTGATCTGCCATGCAAGACGTGGGCTCGGTTTGCGTGACCCTTTCACAAAGAGAGCCATTGATTTAGAGCCTTAGTCATTTCCATTCATTTTGTCAGTCGAGAGCACAAAGTGTGTTTAGGAAAGATGTAGACCGTTGCCTTTGAGAAAGGAAGTGTAGAGCATGACATGGTGATAACGTTTATGAATGGAGTATGTAGAGAAAATATGTACATCAATAAGAGACATCACTATCCGCAAACATCTCTGAACTCGTCTTGTATTTCATCTGTTTCAATGGAAGACAAACAATTTGTACAAGACACAAATACATGAATTTTACACCTGAATTTTACTGCACAAATACAAAAAGATCCCATATACTGCATTTAGTCGCCCAAAGTGGAAGATAAAAACATGTATATTTATAGCAGAACGCCTCAAAATTGATCCACAAATGCTGATTCAACAAAATGCTGATTAAAAAAAAAAATCAACATTTAAAAATGATGGCAACAATGCATAATGAATTGCAAATGACTTTGCAAATGACATTTGACTTTGTACTTATAAATGTGATCAAAAAAGTATGTATTCATAAGCATAAACAAAGATCTATTTTTAAAAAAAATTAAAACGCCTTCAGACACTATATATAATATATATAAAGGTTACATATAAACATTTACATACAAGTCAAGTTCTGGATATAAATACTGCAAAAAAAAAAAAAAAAAAACTGTCATTATGGAACACATTTGAATGGAAAAGGCAACAAAGCAAAGACCTTAAACGTGCCTGTCAGTACAACTGGTTCAATAATATGCAGAAGGAAAGTTCATGGAACTAAATGCCCCACTCAAGATTTCACAAAACACTCTCAGAGTAATGATAAGGAAATGTAAGCGAGAAGCCAGCAGTCAGTCGAAAAGAGTTGCAGGATGAGCTGAAAGCAGCAGGAACAACCAGTTACACAGAGAACAATAAGCAATGAACTGCACCACAATCATCTCCATTGCTACACCTCATGTAAATTCTCCTCCACTAAAAAGAAGCACACGAGCATTTAGACAAATCAGATTGTTTTTGGAAGCATATACATCATAACCTTGGGAATTAAAGATGCTTTGCCAAGAGGAATGAACCAAAACTGAACAAGAGCAAGAGCTTTGGTACAAAGTACTAATGATGGTAAATTGTGGCATCTGTGTAGTTTTTCCCTTTATCAGTTTTGTTTCTTAAACATATCTTTTTATTCCTTACGCTCATGAATACATACTTTTTTTGTTCAAGTCAAAAGACACTGTGTAAAATTTGAAGTGGATATATGGAAGTATATTAAATAAAAACAACTGTCTGAATACTTATTTCCCTTCATTGTATGCATTCACAAATTGATATTGTCTTCATGAAATTCGTCCTAGAGATATCAGAGATATTTGTTATAACATCTTTCACTGATGGATCATAATACACGTGTCCATGGACAACCCAGTTTTTATTTTTGTAGTTTTGTGAGTAGCGGGGTGTGTAAGAGTGGTATGTAGCAAGCGCTGTGCTTACTGCAGGAGCAGGTGGAGTCGCTGACCAACACAAACACAGAGCACGACCACTGTATGACTACTATATATCTACACAAACGGAATGAGCCATCCACCAGACACTGCTTAGTCACAACACAGATCAAAATAGTCCTCCACATGCGCGTGTTTCCTTAAACAGTTTATGTACATGATGTGGTTTGGGACACAGTGTGACTGACGCAATTCTATAAATTGTAGCTCAACACTATTGTTATTTGGCAGTTTGATTTTTCCATAAAATAGTTTAATAATATTAAACAGCAAGCCTAACAAATTAGTTTCAAAAGAATTTCAGCAGTCAATTTACTAGGGATGTAATGCAAAGCCAGAGTATCTCTGTTTAGTGCTCCAAATATTCATATCTCTATTCAGATTTAATCCAAAGTAGGAGTGGTTTAAGTCAGAAGGGGTTCATAATCCTGCTGACACAATTATTATTTTTGTTTGTACCAGCATATGATATTTTATAGCGTTTCTATTTCCCAAAATTTAAACAAACTAGTAGCCTTATTTGATCCACCATGACCCTGACCAGGCAGTTACTAAGGATGAACGAATGCTGTATGTTATTTATTTATTTATTTTTGTCACACAAGCTTGATATTTCACCACTCCCACTAATATGACTTTTTGTTGTATCCCGTGGGATCACAGTCCTGATGTTCTCAAGTCTCAACTGGCAAGCTTTCTAAAAAGAAAAAAAAAAGAAAAACAAGAAAAACCCCAAAACAAAAACAAATAGTTTCCCTCTTATTTGTATCTGTGTTTGTATTCGTTTACCAGACGTTATCTGTTCTTTACGAATAATGTATATGGTTACATCGCAAGTATTTAGCATACAGCATGTAAAGGAAAGTAAAGATGTCTCGATAGTCTCAGTATGTGACGTGTATGTCTGTTGTAGATGATGCAGTAGACTAACGCTACTCTTCCCTGTGTGTGCAGCTTCCATACCTGCTGCTGAACTCTCAGGGTGCAGATGTCAAGTCACGCATGCACCCCGTGGTGTTCGGTGAAAGCATCGAGGTGAACCCCAGACCCACCACAGAGATGAGGTAAACACACACACACACACACACACACACACACACACACACACACACACAGAGAGACTGACAGACATAGAGCACTAATGATTTCAGCCGAAAGTCTGAGTCTGAGTCCACTACCAAGAACTGCTTTTGCTCCATCTGCTACTTAGATTAGTCTTATTCAAGAATACGTTATTTTCACAGGAAACTTGTATCTATTTCAGGAATCCTTGTATGAAACTGATCTTAATCTTAACATACTGTTCACACACCATCTGCTTTATTTTTCCAATTCTTTTGACAACAGATATATAAATCTTCACATGGTGATTTTTTTTTTAAACCTTTTTTTTTTTTATATTATATACAGTTCTGAAAACTACAACTGAACTGTAACCAAACCACAAACGAACCACAAGTCAAGTTCTAGCATTTTAAAGTCTTGTTACTCCCAAAAGCGAAAAGGGAGAAAATCACATCGGACATTTTGACAGCTGTTATCTGACCACAAACTAAAATATTAAACTGAACAAAATTAGGTCCATTTCACTACTGCATCCAATGACTGAATGTTTGTACCACCAGGTTCAATCAGACGTTAAATAGTAAATAAGAACTTGTCCATGTTGTTTTGGAGAAAGATAGATTTATGTTTTCGTCAAGTAGAAGTGTGGCAGAAATACCCAATTACATATACCCAATTTTTTTTGTTGCGTTTTGCCGTTTGCTGGAATTCAGCAACAGTGACGGGTTTTCCAAACCCAACACATACATTTCGTTTAAATGGTAATGTGCACGTATTACATACAAGTGTTAATTTTTATTATTTATTTATTTATTTATTTTTTTTTTTACTATTATTGTTATTTTCTTTGCTAAACTTTTGTTTTGGTAGTAACACTTAATTGGTAGTCAAGCCTTAATCGCCTTGCAGACGATACAAAAAGTGCTATTAGACAACAAAAATAAGACAAAATTCAGATTCTCTGAATATGCAAATGAGTAGCACCAGTAACATATCCTCC
>CM074923.1:24697373-24716132 GCA_037576815.1 Pangasius larnaudii | reverse complement strand
GCTATTAGACAACAAAAATAAGACAAAATTCAGATTCTCTGAATATGCAAATGAGTAGCACCAGTAACATATCCTCCTTCATTTGCATATCAGAACTGGACTGTTATATTTTGTGACGCAGTACTTTTCTGTGACGTGTTCAAAACTAATTCAGATTCTTGTTCCAATTAACTTAATGAAATTTTTTTTATATAATGGATGCACTGATCTGATAGTCAGTGGAAGTGTCCGACTCGTATTGAAAAGAACCGCTGGAATGGACTCAAACAGGATTATAAAACAGCTCTTGGTGGTGGATTTTCATTTCTTTGGAGCCTAATATATGTCAAAACTCTAGCAGTTTGTATTAAACATTCTGGGTTGTGTGTTCAGGTTCAGCTCGGAGGTGAAGTACGACTCACACCGGCACTACCGTGATGAGGTTTACTGTGCACGGGTTCCCACGGTAAACTCCTACAGCGAGACGGTGGTGGCGCTGCAGAACCACACGTGGCGCAGCTACAAGTCAGAGGTTCACTTCCTGCCACGGCACCGGCCCATTCACTACCAGAGCACGGCCATCGTCTACCCCAAACACACGCGCAACATCTACCGCACCACGCTGCACTACAACGCCAACGCTGCCGGACGCCGCAGGTTCGTGTCCACAGTGAGGCTGGAGTCGAGCGAGGACGGCAGTCCCTGCATCATCTACACCGAGGAGCTGTGAGACACGCCCACCCCCGCTGAGATGCACTACTGTGCAAACTCACTATCACAAAGCTAAAACTCCTCTTGGGTGGAGAAATGGGCGACTTGTGTAACAGAATGACTACAGACTTCCCCTAAAGGGAGGAAAGGACGTGAGAGAGATGTTTATTTTGTCTCTGGTGAAGTTGGTACTATATATTAAGTGAGTGATGGAATCTGTATACAGAGCAGTTTCAATAAGGTAGCAATTCATCTTTATTTTGCAGTCGGGAGGTGGGTTAAACCTATTGTTCTTTTGTCTGTTTACTTGTTTTGCCATTACACTCCGCTATAAAGAATATGATTCAATAAACCAATGCTGTAAAAAAAAATATCCTCAAAACTCTATGGCATGGTACAAGAATTCGAGGGGAAAGAATCATGCCAGGAATAGTACAACTTTCTGCGAGTTGTATAAATGCTTGATTGCACTTTTGCTAAGAATTTTTTTTCTTTCTTCTTTTGGCTACAGTGATTTTGGTTGAGCTGAGGGCAGCGTAGGAGCACTTGAAAGATTGGACCAATGTTTTTATACAGATCACAGAAAGAGACGTTGGAGTTTGTAGCACACCGGTTATTTGAAGCAGTCCAAGAACATGGCCTTGAAGCAAAAATGACTCACTCATGACTCTCTCATGACTCTGGACCTGCGGTTAATAATCTGGCTTAAGTTGAACGATAGAGAGTGGATGTGTCGAGACAGAAGCTCAAGTTTACCCGAGTCCAGAAATAACAGTGATTTTCAGCACAAAGGTCTGGAAGCTCAGTCCAGGCAAGTTTTGTTTACAAATCACTAACACTCCAGCCAGCTAATTTGAGGGAAGGAAAGGATTTACCTCCAAACTGAGAGACCAGTGGTGCTGTATTTTCCTGACTATAAGACACTTAAAATAAATAAATAAATAAATAAATTCACCCTAATCTTGCAAGTGGTAAGTGACGTCACCACACATTTCTGCTACAGAGGAGGCAGCATCTTTAGCTAATCAGACCAAGAGCAAATAAAATACACCTATCAGAAAAGGGGAAATGCTTCCAGTAGCACTTACTTTCGGTGGTTTATCCATGTTAAATGTGAAATCACGAGCCAACAGAAACAAAGTGGGTGGGACTGTGGTATCACTGGTCGGTAAACAAATATTTTTATACAGTCTAAAATATTAATTACTCAAACCCAGACAGGAACTAAATTTGTGAGAGCAGAGGAAAGGGAAGTTGGACATCTTTTCACAATTTATTGGAGCCAGTCGTTTGGATTTATCGCTTTCCTGCGTCATAATTAATCTGCAAAACATTGTGTAATAAGTATACACATTATTATGATAAACAGATATTTTACAGTAATTCTACCCAGATATATAGCCAAATCTACCCAGACAGAATTTTGGGAGATTTTGGGGCAGAATGTTTCTTATACTCAGGAAAATACACACCACCCGACAACGTTCTTTGACATAAGCTGGTAAATATCGCAGGAGGACGGTGAGGGATTCAGATACTACGCCGCTTCACTTCTAAGGGAACGATCTCTGCCACGTCACGCGTTCAGGCACGTCGGACTGATGTTGCCGTGTTTTGTGCTTGTCTTAGAAACATCTGGATTAGAAATACTAAATTATGGTAAATCTTTAAAATTTAAGTTACGGTTTCTTACCTCACTCAGAATCTACTCTATCATGACTTCTGCTCTTAATCCAGAGACGTTTCTCGTGGCTCGTTGTCTGGGAAATGTATATTTAGTGTCCTGAATGGTGTGCGCACGTCGGTGCACGTGAAGGACGTCATTTCTGTACATGAAAGTAAAGAGTGGACGGATTTTAGACATGAAAATGAGGTACCACGTGAAAGACATGAATCTGTGTGATGGTAGATTAAGATGAGAAAGAAATTGGGTAAGAAGTTCGTGAGATGCTCAAATGACAAGGCAGAGTCACACGTGACTTTATTCACATGGACTGGAGCGAATGAAAACTGTAGCGGTGGACAAAGTAAAGTTGGTATGAGAGGAATTTGGAAAGTGTTTAAAAAGTTTCAGAACACTGAGCGGAGATGTTTCTGTAAAAGTGGATAATGGATAATTTTTTGATTCTTTTTACTTTTTTTCTTCCTGTAAAATACTTCCTGATGTATATGTTGCATATGGCACTTAATGATTCTCTTTATATTTTTGTATTCCCAAGTTTAAATCTTTTTTTTGTTTTGTTTTGTTTTGTTTTGGGCAAGAGATTAGAAAATAATTTAAGACACAGTGTATATCTTAAATGAACAAATAAAATCCCAATTCTGTACCTTTTTTTGTGGATTTAAGAGTGATAATTTAGGAGGATTTCCCATGAATTTCATAACTAATCATCTTTTCCTTCACTTTGTTTTACAGTAAAATTCAGTAAAAGTTTTCGCAAACACCACACAATGCAAACTGGATGTAAAGAAGAGGAGTAAGCAATATCACAAGGTTGCAGGAGCCACACCCGATAGTGATGATAGTGGCAGGGCAGAGGTAGTCTGCAGGTCAACATTCTGCACTTGTGACCGGAAGGTTGCAAGTTCAAATCCCAGAACTTACCCATAACTACGAGACCCTCAACTGCTCGGCTACACGCTTGGATTCGTGTAGTCATTTTGGATAAAAAAAAAATCATTGATTTTGAGTTGAGATCGGTGGTCTTAGCACACATAACTTGACGTTCTCTGATTTAGTGCCACTGCGACCAAAAACAGCTGGCAACAACAAAGTTCTGGCTGGGTGAGAAATTTGTTTATTTAAAATCTCCAGAGTGTGAGAGCTGGCACGATGCTCATCTAAAATCCACCAACTGGATTACGTAAATCGCATGGGCCAGCTCCAAACACGCTAATGAACAGAACAGTGAATATCCTCATGACCTCAAGGATGACTTTGTAGAATGCTTGGATTTACGCGAGCTAGTTTTTTCGCACCATCTGATGACGTAAGCAGAACGTAGTCATTTTCTTTAATCGCAGGTGTATCGTTAGAAGATCTTCATGATATAATAGGACGTGGAGAACACGTCATTGCACAGTCTACCGCAGAATTCAGCCAAGAGTTTGTCATTCTTCTCATACAGTGTGAAGAGTAAGTCTTAAAACGTCTTAAAACACCACTGAAACTGGCACAACGAAGTTCCTGCCTTCATCCAAAGCATGTTGCATATATGATATTTCTGGAAGGTCTACCGGTGAAGCATACAAGATGCTCTGGTGCCCTCTTGTGTTTTAAACATCACCACTTGAACCAAGACAGTTTATAGGTTTACAATTTTGGTGTTTTTTTTAATGAAATGTGACTTGGAAATGAAGCAGAAATTCCTTCCAAGAACATCGCTCTTCCATCAACTGGCCGAAAGCAAGTGCAAAAGAGACATTATGTAGGAGGAACCGAGATGCTAAAGCGGGTTGGAGTGAAACCTAATCCTTAGGGATGCTACACAGATTAATCACAAAGCAAAGCACAAACGATACAATGCTGCAAAACACCAAAAATAATAGTAACCTCATTACTAAATTAAAGAGGAACTTTGAGGAACAAGTGGATGACAATAAAGCACAAGTAAACAGATAATATCCTCTATTTGGATGGTGTTAGATTTACACAAGGATATTTTTTTTATCCTCTGTACAGTTGTATGCAAATGTTTGAGTACTGCATCACATATAAAAGTAACCGCTTTAATATTTATAGAAAAAAATGCTATTAAGAAAAATATAGTTTGCTGCAGCGGTTGCGCGTACTTCTTTTCACTTGTAATTTGACCAGGGTGCGCAAACTTTTACATACAAGCATAGGTACTACTCACAGGTTTTATTTCCATCAGGATCAGGAATGTCTGTGTTTTTCTCTCTGCCTCTTCATCCCTGAAAAGAAATCACCTCGGATTACAGGTTTGGAACATTTACCATAGCAGATGCATCGATGCTAATCTGAGAATTTTTCATATTCATCGATACTGAGATCAAACTGAATATTACTACTCATTAGTATTAATCCATCAGGGATGTCACAGAACTTGTCCTTTAACTCTTATGTTTTTTTTTTTTAATTTAACGCTTTCTGTTTCCCCTGGTGTAAACAGTGGCCATGGAAAACACACAGTCAGGTGTGTACGCATGTGTGATACTAGGATCGTTAAGCTCACAGCAAGCTACATTAACTGCCCTGGATGCAGTAGAGCTGCAGGTTTTATTTCACTTCAGAAAAGTGAAATAAACTTCTGTACAGCTGTAAGTAAAGTACGTCTTTGTTTCCATTCCAGCCGAATCCCTCGTTTGTCAATGACCGAAAGCGGCCGATTATCAAAAACCACATGCTGGATAAGCCATTCTGGTCGTCGTGTGCTCCTAGCGATGAACTCCTCGTGTTTAAGATCATGTTTAAGATCATGTCTAAACTTTATCAGGTTACTTGTATTGTAGAAAGAAACAGTAGCACCTCCACTTGATATGTTAAGCTTTGCTTAATTATGAAAAACGTGATAGCTGATACCTGATTCGGTATCGATGCAGCCCTAAGAATAAATCTCTGACCCTGATACAGACTGTATTCACTCGCCTTGCGCTTTTATCTAGGTTGATTTATTTATTTACAAAAAAAAAAAAAAAAAAAACACTTCTGTCTTGTTTATGAAGCGTCATTGTTACTTTTCCTACATTTGAATCTGAAACTGAAACTCTGGCTTATGACAGCGACACGTACAAAAAACGTCAAACGCCGTCTTTTAAAAAAAAAAAAAAAAAAACATGATCCAATAATGCAATTACAAAAAAACAAACAAAAAAAAAAAAGAGTGAAAACACAAACACCCAAATATCTCAATGGCAATAAGCTTTTTATTTAAACATTAAGGCAGTGTCTGTTTTTTTATTTTTTCCTGTTTCATTTTTGTACACTGCTTATCCACAAAGCTTGCTGGTGGCCATGTTGATGTACAACAGTGAACAGTTTCTCTGTGAATATCCACCTTGCAGCAAATCACATAAATATGTACACCCTTTTTAGGCCTATTTACACTCCGCACTATAATACAGTGGGTTGGAATTATGTTTTAAAGAAAAAAAGAAAGAAAAAAAAAATTAGCGGACAATATGGTTGTACAAAATGGATGACACCTGACACTTGCTTTCCTCCCATCCTAAAGCTGTGAATGGGGTCTGGCCTTCTTTGTTTTTGTTTTTTTTTCTTTTTCTTTTTCTCCTCCACCAGTTACGATTTTTAAATCAGCTCATACACATTTGTACATCTGGAAAGAGAGAACACTGCACATTTGCTGTGAAAAATGTTTTTTTTTTTTTTTTTTTTTTTTTTTTTTAATAATTTTTTTTTATGTCACTTCTAAAACATGCAGTAATGTTAGAATGTGTGAAATGCATCATTTGGAAATGTGGATTAATAGTTTACGATATCACAATATTTTAATATTTGCTAAAAAAAAAAATTTAACATAATTGAAGGTGCCTTCTTATGTAATGCTGTTGGAAATTTGTCCAAAAATAATATTTTTTTAATTTTTTTTTTTAAACACCGAATGGAACAAACAATATTGTAGTGACCAAAAACAATATCGTTGGCACACGTCTAGAGAACAGAACGAGTGTGTGACGTGATGAAGCCCCATTTACACAAAATAAACACACAATATAATACACACCAAATGATCAATTCTCAACACGTATTCCTCAAAAACAAAACAAAACAAAAAAAATTCCCACTGAGGTAAACCTGTGGAATAGAATCATAAAAGTCTTTATTTTTTATATCAACCTTAAAGAGGGATGAGTTTTTTATGAAAAAAAAAAAAAAGTAGCAAACAATAAAATTGGACTTATATTTAAAGCACATGCAAAGTAATTCGATAGTATTTATAGCATCACGGATATCAGCGTCGGATTCTGAAGACGCGTTAGTGTGAGGACATAAAATCCAACGCTCTCAGCAGTGTGTGTGTGTGTGTGTGTGTGTGTGTGTGTGTGTGTGTGTGTGTGAAACGACCGTGACACACCAGGTTCATCTTTTAAGCCTTAAAAAACAAACGGAAAAAAAAACAGAAGGAAAAAAAATTGTGCGTAGTCACTTGGTAGTTTTAACTTCAGTAAATGTACGTCTCAAATAAATGGCACTTAACACCAGAATCTTTTTTTTTTTTTTTTTTTTTTTTTTTTTGTACACAACAAAGGGATACACATTTATACACATGAGGTGTTGGGTTTGGAGGCCCAGTGAGCTGACAAGTCCACTCGCTGTGGGCGGAGGTCCCCTTCCTCAAAAAAAAAAAACAAAAACAAAAAAACAACGTATCAGCGTCCTCTAATATCAGTCGTCTGGTTTTTTTTGTTATTTTTTTTTTCAAAAACGACGACAGAGCAGTCCTCGATGTCCATGGCTTTGATTTGGCGCAGTCTCTTAAACCGTCATGTACGTGTGTGTGTGTGTGTGTGTGTGTGTGTGTACGTGTGTGTGTGTGTGTGTGTGTGTGAGGACGTTGTGGGGACCTGAAAAAGCAGCTTGGCGTCCATATGCTCAGCTCAGCACTTTTTCCTCTCTGATTGTCGCTGGAGCATCGGACATTATATCTATCTATTTATCTATCTATCTATTTATTTATTTATTACAAAAGGTGTATAGGTGACAAACATGAAAATAATAATAAAAAAAAAAAACAATACTGTATAAAGAAGCATCCAAAAAAACAAAAAAATAATTAAATGAATAATCAGCGTCCATTACGGGACAACAAGAACTGTCTGCTGGCCAAGTGCTTAATAAAAAGAGAAGCAAACAAATTAGTGATAAACACACACAAAAAAACATGTCGCAGCTTCATTGACAAGGAAAAATGTTCGAGTAGAGACGAGTCTGAAACCGTTGTTTAAAAAAAAACAAACAAAAACAATAACTGCAATGTTATCAGTGACATTAAAAAATGCAATATATGTACCTTGTAAACTAACGCCCTTGGAAAAGAGTGAAAAACACGCACACACGCGCACACACACACACACACGCGCGCGCACACACACTCTTCATGAGCGTTACTGGACTGAATGTACGTATTCAGGAAAACTGAAAAACTGGAACTGGCTTGTTCATTCTCTCAATCTGAATTCATGCATCAGTGTATACAAACGCAAAAACACACACACACACACACACACACACACACACACACACACACACACACACACACACACACACACAAAAGGTCCTCTTTACCTCAAAATGTGCCTCAGAAGCTCAAGTGGTGAAACTGTGAGTCTGTAAAAGCAATGAGTGACGCCACCGGCAGCCATTTTGAGCCAAAACTGAAACACCAGAGCCAAGATAAGTTCAGGCTAATGCAGCTAACGAATAAAGGAAGCGCATATCCGCCAGATTAGCATCACTCAAGCTACATATCTCAATCAACTGCTTTGTGGAGTGGTTTGACACAAGGATATGCATTTAAAAAAAAAAAAAAAAAAACGGACGCAGAGCTAAAAACAGTCGTAGCAGCTAACAGTCAGGACGTAGCAAGGATCAGTCTCAGATAAGAGGCGTGGCCTTAAGTTTAAGGCGGAGCTGTGTGTAAGAAACGATTGGGATGACCAATACAAATGAATAAACACTAGCAGCTCGATGCTAGCCTTACTGTTTAGCTACAATAACCCTCA
The DNA here is from genome assembly GCA_037576815.1 of Pangasius larnaudii. Taxonomy (NCBI): domain Eukaryota; kingdom Metazoa; phylum Chordata; class Actinopteri; order Siluriformes; family Pangasiidae; genus Pangasius; species Pangasius larnaudii. The sequence goes on along the minus strand of CM074923.1, from coordinate 24,707,738 downwards.
AGTGCGAAATAAAGACACCAAACGAGCTAATCTGATCGACTTGTTCATTCCATTTGGAGCCAAATTATTGGTTTAAAACAGCAATGCATAGTGTGTGTGTGTGTGTGTGTGTGTGTGTGTGTGTGTGTGTCAGCAAGAGGTGAGAATGTGAGGATCCTGAGTGGTACTATGGAGAGAGGAGTCTCTGTGCAAGTCTGATAAGACCAGGAGACCAGGGAGGAAAAAAAAAAAACAATAAAAAATAAAAATTTGTCATTGTAATGTGAGCAGTCTTGGAGTGATGGCACACTCTAATGTTGGTGCGCAAGTGTGTACACGCTTACAAGTACTCTTCTGGAGCAGCCATTTTCACCAGGGTACATCTGTGTGTGTGTGTGTGTGTGTGTGTGTGTGTGTGTGTGTGTGTGTGTGTGTGTGTGTGTGTTCTACTTACGAGAAGTGCATTAGTAAGATGAGGCTATGCATATTAGTTTGCATGTGTATGTGCTATCTAGTGTGTTTCACTAAATGTGTGCGTGCATGTGTGCGTGCATGTGTGTGTGTGTGTGTGTGTGTGTGTGTGTGTGTGTTCACTCGCTGTCGGACAGCGTCTCGTACTGAGAGCAGAGCAGCGGTTTGGGTTCCTCTTCCCAGGTGCGGCTCTGAGGCTGTGGAGGTCCTGCAGCGGGCTGGGTGGGTGACGGGGACGGCCCGGACATGACCGAGCCGGGCAAACGCATCATCGTGAAGGGGTTACAGGGGTATGGGGTGGAGCCTGTGCACGCACACACACACACACACACACACACACACACACACACACACACACACACACACACACACACCCCTTAGTGAATGAGACGTTCTACATGTAAACAAAATATCAGTTATAATGGGATGAAAAACATTCCTGTGAGCCTCCGTTTCATGTAAGGAATAAAGCACTTGGGGTTGTGCTGTTGTAGGAAAATAATCACCGATGGAATGGTGTGATGAAGCGTAGTTATCGTTACCAGCTTGAAAGTAATTCTTTTCCTATGAAGGCACATCCTGAAGTGTTTTTATTCCTCTTATACGTACTACGGCATTTACAATTTTCTTTTTTGTTTCTTAAAGAACACTATGCTGTACTTTTTTTTTTTTTTATCCGTTTATAGTTACATTTCATGCTGTGGAACATCTGTGTAACGCTGTTCTCGTTTACGTTACAGACGCTGTAGATTCGTTCCCTCATCAGTCTCTCTTTTCTCTCTTGAAATTAAGACGATGAAAAAATATCGACCCCGCAACGTGCTACGTTACAACAAAGCGTAAACTCCTCTGCCCTGAAGATGTCGGAAAACGGAAATTACAGCTTCACCTCCGACTGTTACAAAACACTGGAGACTCCTTCCATATACCAACAATTATTCACTGTTTTTTTTTTTTTAATCTGTTTATGCGGAGCGTCCATCGAGTCAAATGTTATCATAGAGACAGTAACTGTTACAGAAAGTTCTGAGCTTCTGACCAATCAGAACTGAGAATTCAACATTAGTGTGGAATAATTATTACAAGCACTCACCGTCCACTTTATTAGGAACAACTGCACGCCTGTACAGTCATGCGGTTATCTAATCAGCCAATCAGGAGGCCGCAGCACGTATAACGTATAAAATCATGCAGATACAGGTCAAGAGCTTCAGGTAATATTTACTGAATGTGCAGGTGTTCCTAATAAAGTGGAGGGCGATGGTTTGTAGTCAGAGTGTCATTACCTGCAGATGACGGTCTGTCCTCCCACACTCGGTTGGTGAGAGGTGTGCGGCGGTTGCAGTCTCCCTCGGAGTGGACGGAGGACACAGAGGACGGTCTCTCTCCCCCCGACAGTCCCGGACCGGGAGACTTTGTCTTGCGGCCATTGGAGCGCCCGCTGCTCTTTGATTTACCTACAACACACACACACACACACACACACACACACGCTACTTAAAACCTTTTTTTTTTTACAAATGACACAAAGCCATGGTGCGGGAAAAAAAAGTCAGCTCCGCTCGCCTACATCTACTTATGGCAAATCACCAGTTTAGCGTCGCGTGTTCAGCTCAAAAGTTCAGAAGATAGAAGTAGCAGAAGACGTCCGTTTTAAAAAAGATGCAGATTTCATCGGAAATATATTTATAGTAGTATAATAAACTGTGGCTCATTAAAAACTGAGAAAGAAAGTGATGGATTCAGTGATGACGGACTACTTCATGGCTACTCCTAGTCATGGCTACGAGAAATAAAGTCGTGACCGAGTCATGACTGAGCGTGTGTGTGTGTGTGTGTGTGTGTGTGTGTGTGTGTGTGGTCTAGATCCATACCAGGCAGTGAGTAGGGATCTTCAGTGCGTGGATCAGCGGCAGCAGCAGGGGGTCCGGAGTTGGAGGGCGAGCGCTCGTCCGCCTGTTCGTCATATTTTCCCATCAGAGCTTTGCGGATGATGGCCTCCAGGCCAATGGTGTTCCCACTGGAGTCTGGAGGAGGCTGGCTACGCATGGTCACCGGCCCTAAGACACACACACACACACACACACACACACACACAAACATCTAGTGTTACAAGATGTATCAAAGTGTTTCTGATGTTCTAATTTCAAATGATGCATAAATAAATACACTAATTTGAGACTAATCGAATTGGCGGAGGCTCACAAATTGAAAGGTTAATGAAATTATCACTTCGCTCATAACATCAGGTCTCGCTGTGGTTAAGCAGCTTGTCAAGCAAGTAAAATTAAAACTCAACAGCATTCTCATTCACTTGAATGTATGCGTAAGAGTGGGTAAGGAATAAAACACTACGTTATGTGCTGCTATAGGAAAACAATCAACGACAGGGTGGTGAGAACGCAGCCTGGCGCAAAACAGTTACTGTCACCACCTAGAAGTTGATTATTTTCCAACCACAGCAATTACAAATTTTATTTAAATTTATTTATTAAAAGAACGACACATCATGCTTTTTTTCTGTGCACGGTTATATTTAATGTTGTGGAAACGTCCATGAAACAAGTTAGTTCCTGCTTGTTATGTAGCCGAGAAACCGGAAAGCAGAAACTCTTTTTTTCCGGAAGATGTCGGAAAACTTAAAGCTCACGCTGACAATGGAGACTCCTTCCATAAAAGGTAAAGATAAACATCTCCTTAATAATAACAACAGCAACGTGTATTATTAGCCTCAGCTCACCATACCATCTGCTATACACCCCTGTGAATTAGCCGTTGCTATAGAAATGATGATGTATTAGAACAAGCGCATTAATATAAACACCATCTGACCAATCAGATTTGAGAATTGAACCGTGCTGTAGTATAAGGGAAAAATATATATGATATATAAAGACGATTTCACAATACACGTTATACTATTTGAGTTAAGAAGCAACGTACAGCAACGTGCATCTTTATAAAACTTCAGCGGACATTTTCTTTCTCTCTGAAGTGACAATTAACCGTTTTATTGATAATTATTTGATCATCTATGTTAAAGGTTACCTCCAGTAGCAGAGGCAGGCATGTTGAAGATCTCTGTCCCGGGCTGTCCCGAGTCTGGAAGAGAAAATGAAACGGCACAAAGGATGAGAATTGAGCCTTTTTTATACATAGCTGCTATATGCAAATAAATAAATAAATAAACAAACAAACAAACAAACAAAACCCTGTGCGCTACAAACTCACTAAAGTCATTCTCGTTGCCCACAACCATCTTCTTAATCATCTCCTTCTTGCTCTTGACGATGGCGGAGTTGTTCTCGGTGAGTTTGCTGAAGAACGCAGGTGGCTGGGAACTGCTGGAGGGAGAGCGAGAACCCATCCTGACACAGACGGCAGGGGCAGAGGAGTAAACAGTTAAGTGGTGTGTAACAGGAGAGAAGTATGTCTTCACTTCAGTGTGTATGTGTGTGGTGATAATAGACGTCTATACCCTTGCTCGGCTTGCTCGCTGGGACACGCTGCTGCCTGGGATTCTGGCTCGGACACGCCCCCTGGTGGAGAGACTGGCTCAATGCACTCAGCAGGCAGACTCACTGGGGACACTTTACTCTGAGGAGGAGACCTGTGAGCATATGAAGACCAGCTCAGCTTGAGGTAAACATTCACAGTCTGCTCTCCTATCCGTTATTTTTTGCTGGGTTTAAATACAAAGACAAGCTACATTGTATAAGATATCTTTGAGCTACACTATACCTATTATTATTATTTTTTTTAGTTTCGTCACTCACAGGCGTACACATCCATACCTGTCTCTCAGCCTGTCGCTGTTGGAGCCCTCGGGGGTAAAGCGGCTGCTGACGCTCGGCTCCGAGGGCGTCTGGGGGGCACTTGGGGGTCGAGTGAGGTCCAACACAGGTGAATTGTGGTAGCTAAACACAGACTGGCCTCCTGCCTGCCCCTGCTGTGACTGACGCATGTAATCTTTCTTAATCACCTCCTGAAACAGGAAAGGTAGCGAGATTTGTTAGAAAACACAAAATGTCTGCTTCGCCCCGGAACACCATGTGCGTACACAAGCCATGTGCGTAGAAGTCTTACGCTGATGTGCTGGGCGAGGGTCACCACTCTCTGGGAGCTTTTAACAGCAGGGGATGAAGTCTGCTGGCTGGGAGACAGTCTCTCCTCTGGAATAAAAAACACACTGTGCTGCTCTAGAGCCTTCTGCTGAGCTGCAGTGGTGGGAAAAAATAAAAAAAACAACACACACACATCTAGAGGTTAACACAAAAGCAGCACAGTCTCTAACAGTACTCACCAACTCTAATATATTTTTAAACCAATTTCACATGCTTGACATCAGACATATTCACTGATTTTAATCACATCAAAAATGTTTTCAGGTACAACAACAAATACAGCGTTATTAATTACTGCTTTCAGATATCGGTACTAAATGCAGCAGATGATGAGCCTGCCCAAATAGCCCTCTGTGTGTGCGTGTGTGTGTATGTGTGTGTGCGCGCGCGTGTGTGTATGTGCGCGCATGTTTGTGTGTGCGCATGTGTGTGTACATGATTCCCCTCTCTTTGAAATCTTATCTTTTCATGCCTGACCCCACAGCACTGTTTTTTTTTTTATCCCCTCTCGCTTTTAAATCCTCCCACACACAGCTATCCAAGCGCTGCAAGAGCATTCCCTCAAGAGCCGAGAAGAATCTCAGAATCAAACATGAAGGCAGTGTCAGTGTTGCTCGGAAGAAAAGAACTGAAAATAACAGATAAAAGGACATGCAACACAGATCATGAACATACTCAAACCAGCGTGAAATTTCTGCGCTGTAACGTTGGTCTCACCGAGTGCACGGAGATCGTGGTCCTTGTTCTGAGTCTTATCCCTATTCATGATGCCACTCTCGGCAGCCATTATGGGAAGACCACGGCCTGCTGTGAGCCCCACATGGCCACCGGGGGTCTGGGCGAAGGCTGAGGGGTAAACTCCGCCCCCGCTCGGGCTGGACATCTTGGATTCGGACTTGGGCTCCGGGTGTTTGGGCAGAACTCCGCGAGAACTCTGGGCCTTACTCAGCTCCCGGCTCAGCTCTTTGACCCCACTCGAGTCTGGATAGACCTCGCTGGCTCTCTGGAGGTGCCCGCTGTAGTTTGGGTAACGTGAAGAACTCTGTGGCACAGACCTGGACAGGACGGTGAAACACGAATAAGTGGTGACAGATGATAAACAGCATTAATGAGAGCAGCGAGAGTTGCGTGTGCTGTACTGCTGTACTGATGTGTTACTGTGAGACCAAATTGTGTAGGTTATTTTTTTTATTAATAGGCGAGTGATGGTGTAGATATACACAGACTTTTTAATATATAAACTGACACATATAAGATGGTTGGGCGAGCAAGAGGTATACAGATAGTCAGATAGATCTGTCTGTCTGACCTCAGTACAGACGGGCTGCTGTGCTCTGAACTCTGCAGGTTTTTCGAGCTGGTGTTGTGCAGGACAGTGGGTCTGTGCTGGAGGCTCTCCTGGGGCCGAGGACTCATCGGGGACGCCTGGTGGCTGTAAGGCAGGGAAGGAGGACGCGAGCTGGAGCTGCTGCTCCCAGTCTGCTCTGCTGCTCCTGCAGAGAGTGAGGAACAGACACAGGAAGTCAGGCGTACTATTACACACAGAGAACAATGCCAAAGACATACAAACATAACAGATTACACGCCGCATCACGGGCGCAGAGAGTCTGACTGTATCTGATATCACTGACAAGCACTGAAAATTATTATATACATTTGTCAAAGTTTATACTTTTCTGTTTCTTGTTTCACTAAAATCTACACGACAAGTAAACGAGCGTGTGTGAGTCATTGTACCGGGTCTCCAGATGGGGGCGTGCTCCACATTGCCATGGCCGAGAGACTTCTCCCTCTCTCTGTCGCGATCCCGCTCTCTCTCCCTCTCTCGCTCCCTCTCTCTATCCCGCTCTCGTTCTCTTTCTCTCTCCCGCTCCCTCTCTCGGTCTCTTTCTCGGTCTCGCTCTCTCTCCCGGTCTCTCTCGCGCTCTCTTTCGCGTTCACGCTCTCTCTCGCGCTCTCTCTCGGACGACGTCGGTGTGCCCTGGAGTTTGCTTATGTGTGAGCTTCCGACTAGAGGAGAGAATAAACGAACAAAGATTTGTTAAACATGCAGCACCTGCAATGCTGTGCATGTTATACTGAATGCTGAGTGCTTATCAGCTTGGGGTGTGTGTGTGTGTGTGTGTACCTGGTGAGATCGGTGAGGTGGTGTACGCACGGCTGGGGAAAGTGGTTGGAGTTCCGGGGAGGTAGTTGATGCGGTCCATTGGTGATGCAGACGCTCCTGAAGGAAGTGAGGTTCAGGAAGCAAGGAGATGATGTCATACATGTCATACTTTTTATCTATTTATAGTTACTCTTAAAGTTGTGGGAAGTGTAGGTGAGAAGCTGGTGTGTGTGTGTGTGTGTGTGTGTGTGTGTGTGTATACCTCGTGCTGTAGGTGAGTACGGTAAAGTGAGCGGTGGGTCTCGGGGCCCTCTCAGTAGATCTGATCTCTGCGTCATAGCTGCTGCAGGCCACTGGTGCATCTGCTGTGAGGTGATGTAGTCGGTGAAGAGTGTGTGTCTGTTCTCGAGGGCTGCCGTGTCAGGGAAGCCCCGGATTAGATAAGGGGGATAGGGGTGGGGGTAACCAGGGGCGGGAGCCAGGTGTCGAGGCAGGTAATAAGCAGCTGAGGATGGCAGACACAGCCTATTATTACTAACTGTTTTATAATACCTTGCTTGGGTAATAATATGCCTGTAAGGTGATAAACGTCTGAAACGTCAAGGCTAAAAGCTCACATGTTGACCTACCTGGGTCTATAGGGATGCCCCGGGGCAGGGTGGCGGGGTCGAACGGCAGCGGTATCTGCCCTCGGTAAATATCGGCTCCCAGACCCTGCAGCAGCCTCTCATAGGAGGCCAGAGAGGCAGCGTGATCCCCAACTACAGGCAGCGGAGACTTGGTAGAGCTCATTTCCCGAGGAGTGGGAGTGGACTTCCTCTCCTGCTGAGGGACCTTCGCAGAGCCTGAGAGCGAGACACTGATTCACTATACATGCTCACTCCATTTTTTATACAGAAGTTGATATAAAAAAGCAGAAGATTGTATCTTTCCATTACACGGCTCTAACAGGGAGTCTCTCCACATGTAGGGTGCTGTGTACCTTCGTGGGGCCGCTGCGGCGTGTCTCTGCTGGTCAGCGGGGATCCTCGGTGTGAAGGCGCATATCCTGCTCTCTTGTGCTCGTCGTAGCCCACCGGGCTGTGGTGACTTTTGCCTGCCTGTTCTGCCCCCAGCGCCAGGGAGCTTGAGGTGCTGACCACGGCGCTAGGCCGAGATTTAGGGCCCGGCTCGTCGTAGTGGCCCCTCTCCAAATGAGGTGGGAGACCAGAGTACGGCCGAGGAGAGCTGGATATGATGGAGCGCACGTCGTGGCGTTTAGATGAACCCGCGGGCTCCAGTTTGAGAGGCGTGCCCTGCAAATAAATCGTTCACGCAATACTCAACACTCAAATAATGTAGTTCTGCATAACTTCGGAAACAACAGGTACAAACATACAGATCCAGAGTGTTTCAGGTTAATCACACTCTGATACAGATTCTCCCAATCAGATCATTATTACTGTAAAAATGTTCACAGCAGGACTCTGTAACCGAGTTACCTGTGTGATGGAGCCCTCTTTAGGCGCTTTGCTCATCATCACACCCTCCGGTGGGATGAGGTGGATGGAGCGTCCGCCCTCTTTAACCGTGGGCACTAGGCTGTCGTGGGGGCGGCCCTTAATAGCGTCAGGGCCGCGGGGAGATGGAGAGCTCTCGCGCTTCAGCTGCTTCGGCTCTCGTCGCGAATACTCTTCCTGGGACTCTACATGACGTGGGATACCTGAGAGAGAGAGACAGAGAGAGAGGGAGAGGGAGAGAGAGAGAGAGAGAGAGAGAGAGAGAGAGAGAGTGAGAGAGAGAGTTATTAGGCACCTAAGCTTCCCTCCTAACCACATAGTGTTGGGAGGAAATGAGACGCTGGTAGAGATTTTCAGAAAAATAAATAAATAAATAAATAAATAAATAAATAAATAAATAAATAAATAAATAAATAAATAAATAAACAAACCGAATCGTAGTAGAGCAAAACTGAAAAGGCTGCTGATGTATTTGCCACAAAAGTGCTACTTATCAGGATCTCTTTTTTCCTCTCAGACATTAAAAACATGCAGCACTGACACCGACACTCCTTCCCTGAACGCTATACAAACGCCGTTCACCATGAGTGTGTATACAAGCGGCGCTCACCCTGTGAGATAGAGCCGCGGATATGCTGAGGACGAGGACTCTCTCTCTCCTGAGGCATTGCTCTACCCATCAAACCTATGACAGAGGGGTACAGGAAGACATTTAAAAATAAATGTGGAAAGAAACAAAGAGACACAAAAAATAAATAAATAAATAAAAGCGCTCGTGTGTGTGACCGATCATGTGCACTGACCCTCAGCAGTGGACAGAGAGTCCCGTAACGGCAGCACTCGAGAGATGCCCCCACCTTCCATGACGTTGTAAGGGCGTTTCAGCCCTAACACCTCTCCCCTGCCTTCGTCCTTTGGGTGCGGAGTGCCTATAGACAGCAGAAATGTAAACGTTTGCAAGCGGGTGTCAAAAGTGTGGAATACCTGATGGCGACAACGTGTGTGTGTGTGTGTGTGTATGTGTGTGTGTGTGTGTGTGTGTGTGTGTGTGTGTGAGATCATACTTACGTTCATAGGAGAGGATGTGTCCGCTGATGCCCTCATACAGGACGTGTCCCTTGGCTTGGCTTTCGTCTCTGGATCTGTCCCTGCTGGGGCTGTCCTCGGCGATGAGACGAGTAATGGTACCCTTATACAGCACGTCTGCCGGGGTGCCCTGTCTCACACACACACACACACACACACACACACACACACACACACACACACACACACACACACAAATAGCGCTGTTAGTTCCAGTGACATGAGACTAGCTCTCAGCATACTACAATAACAGCAGCATATAGAAAACGGCATGGCCTTTACTGAATGTGTGTGTGTGTGTGTGTGTGTGTGTGTGTTATTCTTGGGATTACAGGCTTGCTCTGAATGAAAATATCACTTCACTATCCTTTGCCATGTCATTTTAGGGTTAGTCTTAGCAACCACAAGGTTGTGAGTTTAAATCTCAGGGACTCTGTGCCTTTGTTCAACACCTTTAAGCCTTAAAGCAAATCTTCACCCTGAAACACACTGAAATATCCGACGCGATTCTGGTGCACATTTGTTGGCTGGTGCTGCATTTTCGTTGTTCCTGTGAGTAGTTAGCTGTTGCTAGCAGAGTTACAGTGCAGTTTTTATTAACAATAATACATTCAATTATTTTATATTAATGAGAAATCCAGCGCAGAAGTAGTCGGGGCGTCGGTGCAATCGCTGGACTCAAAGTCCCAGAATGCAATGCAGCTCTAAGACGCAGACTCGGCTCGGCCAGTTAGCGGTCTACGAGATGACAACCGTCGACTTATAGTGTGAAGGACGTGAGAGAGCTGGACAGGCTAAAGGACTAAAGCGCTGCTGCATCACTCTTTAGGTAGAGATGAAGCGAGGGATAAATTCCACTGCGCCCCGATCAGCATGGCATTGTGGGTAATGTAGGAAACGGATAACCAAAGTGAAAATACAGCAATATATCGATGATTAGGGATTAATAATAAAGAAAAATATGGAAGCCTTTCAGGGTGGATTTAGATTCTGGGCCACGTGTTAAGTTGCTTTGGGTATTTAAAAAAAAAAAAAAAAAAAAAAAAAAAAAAAAAAAAAAAAAAAAAAAATAAAAAAAAAAAAAAAAAATAAAAAAAAA
>CM074923.1:24677162-24697273 GCA_037576815.1 Pangasius larnaudii | reverse complement strand
GATGGTCACGTCATCAATACACTTTCCAATGTAGCTGGTCACTGATGATGTGTACTCCTCCAAGTTAATAGAGTCACTGTTGGTTGCAGCCTCCCTGAACATGTGGCATGTTACAATGACAATAAAAGCCTAAAGCCTACATACTGTTGGTGTGCATTCATGGGTGTATACAAGTTGTATATTTTAGTATATAAGCTTTGAATCTGAGGGGGTCTATGATTTTGGTTTTGTGTTTCGTTGTTGCCCTTTGTGGTTTGTTTTGTGTTTTATGTCATGTCTTTTTTATTTTACATTTCTGGTTTGGATCTGGTTTTTGAGTTGGTTTTGAATGCAGTAAAGAGAAAGGTTTTATTGGGTTTCTTTCTGGGACTTTGTTCTAATAGAAAGCCTTGGGTGGGAATTTAAAGAGATTTTGGTGCCTGACATTGTCTTTTCATGTTGTGTTATCAGTTTAATATCTGACACATCCTCTATATGAGAGCATTATATTAAATGAATTATTAGAGCAGAGAGCTGAAAGAGGGGCTTGCTCCATCTGCTCCTCGCATTGACCTAGTATTGCAGTACCTTCTCCTATCTTTCTTTTAGCCTTGTCACTGGCTATCTGTTCTTGTTTTGTCACTGATTTACTACATTCGCCCTTTCCCTGGGGTTGGATGTTGGTTAGGGTTTCTCTATGGTGAGCCTCTGCTAGGATTTGTGCTTTAACTTATTCTATCCCCTACCCTTTGACTGGACAGAACACACAACTCTCAGCTGTTCCTTTTCAACAGTTTTTCATTTTCATTTTAAACAGCAATTGTCCATATATTGCTTTGCCTGTTTGCAATATCTATCAAATCAATCAAGGTGGAGTAGGTTGGCATAAGGCATTTTACCCTAGGCCAGATTTCTAGACCTCCAGTAGAGTTTCAAAGGCTTGATTCAACCTTGTATAGCTCAGGTTTCTCTTCATTTATGTATACATCTGTTGCCTTTTATTAAATGTTTACATTGAGGGGAATATTCAATTCAATTTATCGCTTAGGTTATCAGAATGGCAAAAGGTGATGTTCATGGGCCGATCCGAGTGATACAACTGAGAAATTCTGTGAGAGTTGAGCTACAGAAAGATGGAAGTCAAGCTGAAAGGTCAAGATTCAATGTGGAGCACCTGGTCAAGGGGATTCTGCAGGGTGTAACTGTAGTTGAAAATATTACCTTTTGAAGACAAATAGAAGTTAAACTCACTGAGACACAAAGCAATATGTTTATTCTCGTCACGGCTGGGGAGAACAGCTCTGTTGACCAAAGTATTACATGCCATTATTTAGCTCACTACACACAGCTAATGTTTGATGGATAAAGGTAAACAAAGAACTTCATACTTATTGGTTAAAATAGGATAAGACCATCATTCATTAGCATAAAAGATTACATAGTTAACAGGAAAGGAAATATGGTGTTAGAAATATATGGTGTAAATCTGAGATTACTGCAATTTAAGAACTGCTGATGAGAATTACTTCATCTTCATCTTAAGGTCATACTCTTTTTCTGTTTATCACACATAATAAGATATGACCACAGTTTCACATCAGGTGTCTTAAATCTCTGTAGAGGGGGAGGGCCTCTCTCTGTACCTTAAAATTTGGGGCAATAGATCTTCAATACTTTTGGGATCTGGACGGGAAAAAGAAAAAAGCAGGTGCATTTTCGGACAGATCCGTCATCTCCCAGTGGAGTCATGCAACCTCCAGTGTCTTTCGCCGTTGGACCCACAGAGGTTTCCTCTACTATTGCAGGCTGTCAGTGACCTGCAGCAAATGTGGAGTGGTTGGCAAACAAAATCCTCCTGCAACATCAGCAGGTGCTGCTTCTGTGGTTCAGAGGAGCATATGACAGTGGTGTGTAGTACCCCAAAAATTTGCAGCCTATGTGGAGGGGAACACAGAAGCCAGAGCAGAGAAATTTGGGGAAAGGAGACTGTCAAAATCCCAAGAGGGCTCTGCAGAACCCCTTGGAGGAAGCCATGTGGAAAAGGTGGGAAACCAGGCCAAACAGAGCAGTGAAAACAACAAAGTGGGTGAAGGAGGAAGGCAAAAACAAGGGGCATCAGAGAGCAATGAGAGAAAAGGAGAGGATGGAAGAAAATAGGGTGCCCCCTGCTGTGGTGGAAGCTCCTTTGCAGTTTTGCAGTTTTTTGGTAGTATATACATACACACTGAGTTACCAGATTTGTCACGAAGTCCCTTCCCCTTTTTATCCAGTCAGAGCGCGCCATGTCAGGAAGTCCCGCCCCCTTTGACCAATGAGATTCTTCTTTTTTTCCAGATGTCCCACCCCGATCCCCCTCCCTGATTTTTGTGGGTCCATTCACGCGTGTCTGAGGTCCGTTCACGCGCTTCAACCCCCTTTCTCTCTCACCCCTCTCCGGTCTGGGGTCTGTGCAAATTATTCGGCCAGTGTGCGAGGTTGGATTTCAGGCCGTTAGTGTCATGCCGCTCCACTCTTAAACTATTTTTTTGCCCTGTGTATTGTGTGATTTCGGATCTTTTATTAATACTTATTTATTTTTGAAACATAAATGGAATCCCTGTTATATGCAAAAAGAGGATTAATGAACAATCACGGGGGTTCTATTATCAGTTTCAATTTTTCAAGATTCTGACAAAGACAGCCCGTGGAAAACCAGCGAGTATCTTCGCTGCACTCAAGCACCGCCGGTGGGTCCGCTGTGCGAGGAATGGCCTCTGGATTTCTGCGGACAGGGTGGACGATCAGGTTGTGTTTAGATATGAAATAGGGGAATTGCAGCTTTATCAGCTGAAGTGTGGAGAGAGACCGGGGGTCTCAAGGTGTCCAGCCTCGTTATCCTCTAACGACTGGGGTGTGTTAAAGAAGGTTGTCCTTGAGAATTTTGACGAGGATGAACAAAAATGGAGAGGGAACGGGAGGGCCTCTCTCCCAGACACTTTTCCCAGCACCCCGGAGGTTTCAGTCAGGTTTATGGCTATCTGGACTGTGGTGTTTTGGGGGGGGGGTTTCGGGGGTTCTGTCTCTACTTTGTGTTATGGTATAAAAGAAGACTCGACCGAGAGAGGAGAAGAGTGAAAGAGAGAGTGAGAAAGAGAAACATGGAAAACTGCTGTGAATGCGTGCTCAAGAGAATCAGGCCTACCCGGCTCGTGTTGAGGGGGTTAGAAGAAGAAGACAGTATGTCCGACCATCCTTCATCTCCGGAGGAGAGTTATGCTGTTCCTTTGCTGCCCTGAGCTCTCGCAACAGCTTTCACCCCCTCGCTCCGAGGAACCGGGGCAAAAGGAGACTGTCGTCTCAGGGGACGCTGGCGAGGATCATGCGGAGATGGATGTTCAGGATACTCCTTCGAAGGAGAACTCACCCTGCGGATCGGATGACTCGCTGCAGACGTTCATCGACGACCCTGACGCGCTGCTCTCAGGCTGGTTGTGTAGGACCGAGTTTTTCAAATGTCTGGAATCAGCGGTGCTTCATTTACTCAACAAGGCTCTGACATTGTACGCCGAATCCAAATCCAACGGCTAGTCATCCTAGCCAGAGACAACACACGTGCTTGCTTGACCCGGCCGACAACGTCTATCAGACCAGCTTTCACGGTGTGGTGCGGAAGCTGTGGAACCCGCTGTTCATCGGAGCCATTGAGAAACATGGACAGCAATGGATTTAATGAGAAGCACGAGAGCGACGAGCGACAGAGATTCTTTTGCTGGGGTATAGATCAGGAGGATCTATCTACCGAATGTACGATGATATCAAACCTGACGAGGAGAGAATAGAGCGTTTCCAAAAGCTAGTCACCGAGTGCCGATATTCCTGTTTAACTTGATTTTATTCCATGCCATCATATATGCAATTATTCAGTGTGTTTTTTACCGCTACCTCTTATATTTTATTCTATACTATTATATATTCAATTATTCAGTGTTTTTTCCTGTGCTGCTACCTCTTGTATATGCTTGTAGTTTGCTTTTATTGCTGACACATATGTATATAGTTTTTGCACCCGTGTGTTTGATTTTATTCTATACTATTATATATTCAATTATTCAGTGTGTTTTTACTGCTACCTTTTATATATGCTTTTTGTTGAGCATGTGTTTTGAAAATGGGACAATACTGGAGAAAACCTGCGATCGAACTTGAGGCAGTGGTCGTCTCTCAGCTGATAGAACACATGAGGCGGTCTATCGAGAACAGAGTCTTTTCAAAGAAAGTTTCCCCGGCGACGTTGGCTTTGAGAGAAAACATGTTGGAAGAAGTATGGAACAGGGTACTTGTTTGAATTGGGTCGTTCAATCTTGATTCAAACTTTATGATAAAACATTAATAACGTTTGTGTGTATAAAAAAAAAAGTTGAACAAAAAGTCTGAATAAAGAATCTTGCCTCTCTCTGCATGTATAAAAAAAGTTGAATAAAAAATCTGAATAAAGAATCACGCCTTTCTCTGCGTGTATAAAAAAAGTTGAATAAAAAGTTGTAGTAACACTGAGCCAACATTTCTGTATCTTATGTCTTTATTAACAATACCTGATGACATGAAAATAAGCAGCCCAAGCTAACAACAACATTGCTTTTTTTCTGTTGCATGCGGCCGCTCGCTCCTCACTCCCTGCGAACATGAAAATCCCCTTACAACTACCTACTGCCATCTAGTGGGTAGCTGAACCATAAACCCGTTTTACTACAAGAGTCTGAATAAAGAATCTCGCCTCTCTCTGTGTGTATAAAAAGAAATTGAATCCTCACCTTTTTTCTCTCATTTCTTGTTCAGCCATGTCCGAGAAGTGTGCAATGAAAAAAGCGTATTACAATCCAGCCGACCCTGGTAACTTCGGAGCGGTAGAAAGACTGCGAAGGGCCGTGCGATACGAAAAGGGGAAGCCGCCGTCTGTGGAAAGGGTAAAAGATTTTTTCTCAGAGCAGGACGCTTATACTCTACACAAACCAGCCAGAATACATTTTACTAGAAATAGAGTTTTTGCCCCGTGTCCCTTGAACCAATTTCAAGCCGACCTGTGTGATATGCAGGCTTTATTGGATTATAACGATGGGTACAATTATTTATTAACGGTCATAGACGTATTTTCCAAGAAAGCTTATGTCAGAACTCTCAAAAGAAAAACATCCACGGAGGTGGTAAAGGCTCTAGAATCTGTTTTCTCCAAAAGCCAGACACCTGTAAAGTTACAGACCAACGCCGGAAAAGAATTTTTTAAAAAGGCTTTTGAGGGTTTGATGAAAAAACATGGCATCGTGCATTTTCCACATAAAGCGAACTCAAACTGTACGGTAAGCCGCCACTCCGGAAGGCTAGATTGAAGATCTCATCAGGATATCGAAATTAAGAGGGCTGTTTGATAAAAAATACGAACAGAGTTTTTCAGAAGAGCTTTTTTTGGTGGCACCTCCCTCACAACCCTCCGGTGTACAGACTGAATGATTATGACGGAGAACCAGAGGCACCTTCTACGAGGCCGAGTTGCAAAAAGTAAAAACGAATGGCGACAAAGTCTACTACGTGGAGGAGATTCTGAAGAGGCGTACGGTCAGGGGTGAAAATCAGGTCTTTGTACAGTGGAAAAACTGGCCCGAGAAATTGAACAGCTGGATCAGAGAGAGCGATTTAAAAAAAAATTAAAAAACGGACGACGCCCGTGAGGGCTCATCATTTCCCAGCCATGTACGGGCCGAAGCACGAGGGTTTTTACATCACCCTGCCGTCCAATGCCAGCCTCGATGTTTTTAAAGATAACAAAATCTCCAGTTACCGCGTGGATCTGATCCAGCATATCGATCTGGAAGGGGAATGGGAGATCGCCTTGACAGAGATTTCCTATCCTCATACGTGGTATACCGTACCTGAAGAACGAGCATACAATGAATATAAGTTTAAACCAGAAACCCCGGAGACGAAGAGCACGGTGCGTCGTCACAAATTCCTGGCGGGTGTTTTCGCTAACCTGGGACAGTTCAAAATGGAGATGGATGCTTCGTTTAGAAAAATCAACTCTGATATTTACCTGTTCTACAACAATTATCTGAGGAGATTCGATTTCCAATCGGTCAGACTCGTGCGGTTTTACCCACCGCTCGCTTACATTATGAGCATGAGACCCAGAGAATGGGTCAAATTCGACAGGAAGCTGGCCAATTACCTCGCTGATCTACGAGCAGGATTTTATCACATATTTTGTTACTGCGACACCGTTTGCCCTCAGCTGATAGGCGACACTTACGCCCCACTGATGATGGTGGTCGACGTGCGCGGCGCGTACGGGGACGTAGTCACGTTGCGCTTTGACCTGCCGTATTATTTACCAGCGAGCAAACGGCACATCGAGAACATAAAGGTTGAGATAAAAACGGACCAGAACCAAGAGGTAGAATTCACTTACGGCAAGGTCATCGTGACGAAAACATACGGTGTATAAATACAGTATATAGAAAATCCATCCTTTAACGCGACCGTCATTCAATCTCAGGCCAGAGAGGATGAAGCTACGTTCGAGGGCATCGGAGAATGAATTAAAAAATAAAATGGCTCGGGTACTAGCGATGGAAGACCCTCACAGATTCATTCGTTACTATGAAAATCAGGCCGGAGGCGATTTAGGAGGATTTTATGGAGCCCCTGTAATGTACGGCTATGGTATGGACTTGATATTCTCAAAACTGTTTCGTTTAGTATCTCCCCTGTTGAAAAAAGGGTTTGACATTGCCAAACCCCATCTTAAAACGGCCACCACCCGTATCGCTACGGACGCGGTTGGTAGAGTCGTGGGGAAAATGTCAAGCTTCGACAATCGGAAAAAACAAGAGGGGTCAGGGGGCATCGTGGTTTTGTCGCGAAAGGTGAGGAGACGACCTCCGGGGGAGCACCTCTTGTCGAGTTCTAATAAACATTCGACAGGTAAGAAGAAGAAAACAGTCAGCAGAAGCGGTCGCGCAAAGAGGAAACCCTCCCAGAGCTCCGATATATTTTAACCGATGTAGGGGAAATTCAAACAAAAAACATGGCTCTCTTGCATCAGAAATCCCCCGAGTGCACACTGCACGAGATGGATCTATTTTCTGCACCTATTACTCAGCTTTTGATCAAACATAAAATATACAACAAAATCTCCCCCGTGTCACGGGGGACATGGGACCCATCGAGTTTTTCATCCCCAGAGATGGAGAAAAGTATCTGGATCTGAACGACACCACGTTGGATCTCCGCATGAAAATCACCAACGCCGATGGTACGGACTTGGCTGACGCAGCAGCGGTAGGGCTCATCAATTACCCTCTGAATACGATATTCAGTCAATGCAACGTCATTCTGGGGGATCGTTTAATTTCACAATCGAGCACCACACATCCCTACCGTGCCATGATCGAGACTCTGCTCAACTTTTCACCGGATACCCTCGGGAGTCAATTCTTTTTTACAAAGACACGGTGGGAGCCATGGACTCTGTAGTGATCGCCAACGGTCCTAACAGAGGATTAAACAAGAGAGCCGAATTCAGAGCTAATTCTAGAGAAGTGCACCTGCTCGGCCCTCTCCACGGGAACATATTTTTCTGCGAGAGACTTTTGCTGAACTTGCGTCAAACTGACACGTGCCGGCAACGCGTTCTGTCTCATGGGAGCACGTGACTTGGGATTCTGGCCGAACGTGCTGGGAGCGTCTCTCTTTGTGAAAAAAGTGACCGTAGCCCCTGCCGTGCAGTTAGGGCACACAGCGGCCCTGATGAAAACCAACGCTCTCTATCCCCTCTCACGCATCATCGTGAAAACCTATTCCATCCCAGCAACTCTAGGATATGTAACCAGGAAAATCTATTTCTCAGAGCCACTCCTAAATATGTGTTTTTAGGTATGGTGCACCACGAAGCGTTCACAGGGAGAAGAGACCTGTCCCCATTTAAGTTTGTACATAATGATGATGTAGAATACCTGGCTCTGTGTCAGGACGGCAGACAGATCCCCGCCAAGGCTTTCCAGACCCAATTTAACAACAGACAATCCGTCAGAGAGTTTTACAACATGTTCATGGCTACCAGGAGACATCTGAAAGATTTACCTCTGAGTATTAACTGCGGCGAATTTAATGAAGGATACGCCGTTCGCTTTTAATCTCAACCCAGCCGACGACAACGATGTGTTGTCGGTCATATCGAGTGGTAATTTGAGACTGGAGATGAGATTCAGAGTGCCTTTACCAAATATCGTCTACGAATGTTATGATTCTATTCTAGAGATTGACTCTAAAAGACAGGTGTTGGTGGATTATTACTAAACATGGATAATCTTCAGCTAGAGAGTCTTTTGCAGCATCTTCCGAGGAACGTATTTCATGGCGTGTGGGCTTCCGACCACCTACCCTCTCTGAATCCGGCCTTTAGACCTCCCACCTACTTCGTGGTCAACACACACCCTGCCCACATGCCTGGCGAGCATTGGTTAGCATTAACCCTGGAAAAGGGGGGTGAAGCCACATTTTTTGACTCTTACGGATTTCCCCCGGACTTTGCGCATTATCCTTCAAGCATCCTGCAGTTTTTGGAAAAACGCTCCGAAAACAGTCTATGTCTACTGTATGCGGTCATCACTGCGTCTATTATCTTTACCACCAAGACAGAGGCTTATCTTTCGACCAGGTATTGTCTTTGTACGATGAGGAGGACTTGATAAAAAAACGATCTTATTGTGGATGACTTTATGAAAAAATGTGGGGTTAAAAATAAAAACTAGTTACTGTGGGGGACAGGGTTGTTGTTCTTTATCTGCTTATGAATACAAGTTGTGAAAAATAAAAGACTGTATGCATAATGATTCAATTAATTAAACTCTTTATTGACGAAATAATTGTCTCAGACATTTATTATTATTGCGAATACTCGATCCATTGAGGGGACAGAACAATTTGTTTATTGCTCCTGAGCTTCTTAGAGGTGAGAGGTGCCGAGGGTGTGATCCAAGGCAGAGATAACGATGCATAGGTGCTTTTAGGATGTAATTTTAAACCAGTAACGGTACCCTCCTTCAGGGAGCGGTATTGTTCGCGAGCGTGCGGGTTATTTACCGAAGATTATTGGGAACTGAACGTCCCTTTGAGTATTCAGAAATTGTGTCCAACCGGTGGGAGGGGGTGTTTTTTTCTTATAGGAGAGAGAAAGATGTTTGAATAAATCGATCATATGAGACCCTTTCGCCGTCTCACCTTTATAAACAAATTCCCCCTTCAAATTCCAACCCCCGCCGCTCTCTCTTAATTTCTCGACAATGTATGCAGCGTTCTTGCGACCCCGAGGGGGTAGGCTTTTCAAAACCTCATCACCTGTCGGACGCACGCACGCTTCGAGCGGGAGAAGAGGAGGGGTGTGGGTCTCCCACACCAGTGGGGACTCGAGCCCTCTCCTCCTCGTCAACCTCCCCACCCTCTCCATCCTCAGTTCGCTCCCGTAATGTCAGAGTTCAGCCCCGGTTCGTATAACACCTCCCTCAATTTATCGTTCAATTCGTCTTCGGCCGTTTCTCTGACCGTAGGTCGAGTCAGTCCGCTTAACCGACTGGGTGAGACGAGAAACATTTTCTGAGCTTTCTTCAAAGTCATTTTATTTTTTTACTGTCTACTAGAGAGCCCTCCGATAAGATTCCCGATCAGAGGTATGACAGTCGAGAGCAAAGGTAGAAGAAACCCACCAGTCTGTTTCTTCAGAACCCTATGTTTGCTCTTTAAACAGGTTTTTTCATCCGCCAACAGCCTGATCATTTTTCTCCACTTTTTGAGTTTTTTGTATTGCGAAGGGGTTAAGGGGATGTCACCCTTGAGAAGGTTTAAAGAGATCTCGCACAGGGACCTGATGAAGTCAGGAGAGCAGTGTTTGAGAATCTCTTTTTTTACGTTTCTGGGGAGCGGCGTGGTACAGAGCCGCGAACAAGGGAGCGTTCCTTTTTATACGGCCCGTCATGACGTTTTTGGGACGTACGTGGTCGAGCGCTGGCGAGGAAGAAGAAAGCTCCTCACCCCACCCCGGGGTGAGGTCGATGATTAAATAGCCACGAGGATATCTGGTAGCATCTTCGAAACATTCCAAGAAATATCCCTTTTGCGAGGGAAAGATCTGATGGGCTAATACTCTCACCTGTAGTTTATCCCGAGGGTTTTTAAACAATACCATATAATTACTGTTCAGGCTAATGGTACGGTTGTGTTTACCTCGCTGAAACACGTTTTGGGTCAGCATCATGACGCTCATGTTTCCGTGGTGTCTGTACTGAGTGAAAATTTGAACCACTTCAGGATGTTCGGATACTTGAAAGATAACGTCGTCCAGAATGATCAAATGGTTTAAGTCCTGAGGAAACAGGTTTTCATCTTCGAAAGAATCAGGAAGCCCTTTGACAAATTTGATCTTTTTATTCATCTTTTGCAATTCATCGTAAATAGGCTGGTAAGAAGTGTAGACCGATACAATATTTTCGGGTACAACATCCATGACACGTTCAGAACATTCCAGTACACTCTTCACAAAACAGGTTTTCCCACAGCCACTAGGGCCAGCTATTATACAAGAAAAAGGACAGACGAACCTGTGTTCGGAATCTGTTTCTTCTATAACCTCAAGATGTGACATTTTATTTATTCACCCCTCCAAAAAAAATAAAAGAAAAAAATAAACAAATAAATAAATAAAAATATAGATTAATATCCAAACGGCAGAGTAGTACCGTCTGGAAATAGTAGTCTTTTGTCGTATACAACCTGAAACTTTTTCTGAAATGTCCCGGAGATCCTTAGGTAATCCTCCACCAGATTTCTGACGCTGTCAAAGTTGACCTTTGACACGCATCACCACTTTTTTTTTTATTCTTTGTCTGGTAGGCGTAACTCTTGGGCCCCACTGCTGCAAACTCCATTTGCTATCCCCGTCCAATTCATCGGCCAGCTCGCCTAGGTAATTACCCAATTCTAAAGGAGTCTCCCCCTCATTCACCACATAAATTAAACTATCTGTGTCTGTGTAAAGAACTCTGCCCCTCAACCTTTCCAAGTAGCCGTATAGTTTGAGACGCGTGTGGGCAGTGGTGAACGCGGCTATGAACACATTACTCCGCTGAATCTCCACCTGATAAACGCTCTCTGGTTGTCCAGAACATCAAAGTAATCGATCGCTTGGCCGGATTAGCCTCTATCTTTTCAGGGTCTAATCAGACCCCCTGATGTTCCAGATACTCGCTGACGTACCTCTCCCTGCTGACCCGATCCTTAGCTTCGGGCGGGTAACCAGACACTTCCTGCTTTCCTTTTAAAAACGCGTGTACGTACTTGTCGCTGCTTTTATCGAAGTGCCATACCTCCGTGATTTTAGCCACTCTTTAGCCCATCTCCAAGGCTTTGTTAAATTCTACAGTGACCCACACACCCGTCAATGCCCGGGCGTCATCGTCGTGCGAGCAAGGGTCTCTCTGCATGCATGATTCTGCACATGTGCGACACAGAGGAAAGAGTAATTTACCGTTCTTGCTTTTGTATGGTAAAACATAGAAAAAGAGCCCACGAGGCGGGTAGACCGTGGCTCTGATGAGACCGAAGTAGTATCTAGGGTCTCCGAAATCTTTGTATATGATCGTAGGGTGATCTAAGGGGTAAGAGCATGCGCTGTTAACGTATGGATACAGAGAGGTGACGTCAATGTAGAGCACCTTTTCCCCAGGTCCCGCTGTGTGTCTCAGCTTAAGAGTGCTCGTTGGACCAGAGGCTCTGGAGGATTAAACGTATGGAGAAACTCTTTGGCACGCTCGCAAGATTTTTTCATCTCGACCCACTCGTGTTCTCTCACCACTGTCACGCGGATGCCATGTTCAGACACTAACGTCCTCACTCTCTCCTCGTTGTACAACCACAATTCACAGAAACTGATGCATTTCAACGGGCACGTCTCCGTCGGGTCGAAACATGACGGACAGCCATGAATGCTGAATAAAGATTTTTTATTTCGCCATGACCCATTCTAACCATTGGATGGACGCGTGCGAGAACCTTTTATGCACCCAAGCGTAACCGTAGGGACAGTGTATGGCCAACGTCATATAATTTGTGATAAACACTTTCATGCAGGCCGACACTATGGTGACCGAATCGAATGGGTCCACCCCCATCTCTCTGAGAAACCGATCTCTGAATTTGGTGCAACCCTGGGAAAGTATAGTCACGTTGTTTTTACAATAGCTTCCTTCCTAAAGTTAAAAATGCCCCGCGCAGCCACAGCATACCATTCATGAAAACCTTGATGCTCCCGCTCCGACATGCATTCTACCCCATAATCGGAGGCGGGTGGGTAGGATCCTACATACTTGAGACGTCCGGCTGAGCTGAATTTATGAGGAAAATACCCTGGTCTGATCGGTGAAACCTAAGGCTTTTGGGAAATCACTAAGACGCATGGGTAGGAAAGACAGAGAATCTATGAATTTTAGCTTGTAATGAGTGTCTTCAAAACTGAGGATTTTACTCCCTGTCATGAGAATAACCCCTCTTTCAGCATACCTTTCAAAACCAGATAGCTGTTGAACCCTTTGTTGAACCCTTTTGTTTTCGTATACACCAGAAAAGGTACGTGCACGCCGTTCTCAGCGGCGAACGTTTCAAAGTCATAAAAAAATCAAATCGGGGCGGTTGGTGCTCACAAGGAGAGGCCGAATGTAACACCTGTGGTCGGTTTCCAGCTCCCTCGTTAACTTCTCCCCACAGATTCTACATTTCGGCTTAGTGCAACGATGACCATTTGCTACATGGGTGTTCGCTCCTGTGTTATAACACCGGCCGCATCTAGCACATTTTTTTAACGAGCTCGCAGAGGCTGACCGACCTACCTGTCACAAAGTTCCTCTTACCTTCTTTGTGACAGGCGAAACACGCCAGGGAATGACACTTTCTGAGACAGTCCGAGCATTCTACGGGATTGTGCTCTTGCATGGGGCACTCCCCCGTTGTTGCATAGCCTCGACAATTATGTGCATAGGAGCAATTAAAACCCTTGTAACAATAATTACAGACGATTCGCGTACCTGTAAAGGCCTTGAGGTTTTTTTATCCCGTAATAATGGTTATCCAGTAAAAACAAAAACAAAGATCGGTAACGGTCGGGGAAATCTGTTTCAAAATGCGAGAGGGTGCTAGACGTTCTGTAAAACACTTGATTTTAAGTTCTAAAATGTCTTCGATTTTTCACACATCGCTAAAGGTGACGGGTGTCTGCTCATCCAGACCAACGGCTCGCTGCCACTCTACCCTGTCTCTCACACTGCCCGTCTGTGAAACTATCATTACATGCGTGAGCTAGACCGACGGCAAAGCAGAGCTGATCTCCGCGATCCTCTGTAACATACAGGTGACGTCTTTTTTTACTTATGATTTCACAATCTAAAGTTTTCTCCAACTTACGTTTTCCACTGCCTCTAGGGTTCCGCACCACCTGAACAATCAGATCCACTCGTTCACTCGCTGCAACCCCCGTGTTCGGCTGTACTATCCGATAGAGCATATTGATCGGGTAGAATATTTTCACCCGTGCCGTCGGCGACTACCGACACGTGAACTCTTACATTTTCGCCCTCTACATTTAACTGTACCAAGTTCCCCCTCCCCGCTATGACTTTCGCGTCGTCGACCAATTCCCGAATGAAACCGATCATGTTTTGATAAAACGTAGCGATATCAGGCTCGTCCCCCGGCGGAGGAATTGTTAACACTCATTTTTACGGCATTAAAATTCTCCTGTGTCGTGACATCGATTTCTCTTTCATCAGCTCCACGTTCCTCCTCATCCTTGACCATTGCGCATCCTCCTCCTCCCACCTCCACCTCTATCCGCTCTGGTCCCAACCCCTCCACCCCCTCCACCCCCTCCTTCTCCCAATTCTCTCCCATCGCCCACAACCCCTCCTTCTGGTACTTCTTCCTCTATTACCTCCCCCTCACCCGCTGCACCTCCCTCTACCCCCTCCCCACCATACGGCCCTCTTTCTCCCTCTTCTGTGTTTATAGAACGAATAGCTTTGAATTGTATGCTTTTACTTTTAATGAGGGATCTAAATAAAATGTCAGGGATAAATTATTTATTTATTTTTTTTCTTGCACACTTTTATTATATAATTTTCCCCTATCTATAATCCAGCATTCACAACGTCAAAAATATTTCGCTGACGCTAACATACATTCAAAAACCTGCAATCACAATGTCAAAATATACCTCAAAACGGACATACATTCAAACCTTTCACACAAAACCTTTTTCACACGCATTAGAAAACGTGGCACTGTAGTCGCGAATCAAATCGCTTGTTATTTCGGCGAGCCACAAGATTCACGCCGCTGGTGGAGAGGTGGCGCTATTCTCAGCCGACGGACCCGTTCAGGTCTCGCTTCCTGGTTAGAGACGTTGGCTGAAAAAAAAAAAAACTCTATTAAAATCTTGTACATATAGGTATATAAAGAAGAAATGTACTGTAATCTAAATATATACATAGACAACATACCGTTAAACCGTTGTTGAGGAAACTTGCATTTAAACAGAGGTCTAGTGGGACCCTGGTGCTCTCTCCGACATCGCTCTGCTTCCTGATTCGGTTCGGGGCCATAATCCACTTTGGTCTCTTTGGTCTCTGATTGTTTTAAAAAAAGAAGGCTCATATAAAAAAACGTATTCGCGCGCACGCACACACACACACACACACACACACATCGCTCGCAGGGGCGCGCCACAGGCTTTTAACATGGGTGTCACACTTGCGACCTCACTGGCCTTGGGGTTGTTGATATTTCTATTACGCCACCTCCACTTCTCGGAGGAGAGGACGGAACGCGACAATCTCGTGAGATCGCTGGCGAAGCCCCGGTTAGAATCAAATCCAAATCATCGGCGAGACTGTCGCTTCCCGATCCTCTCGCAAACTCATCAGGATTAATACTGCGTGTAAAATCTGTCATGCATAGTAAAAAAAATGTTTTTCAATACAACTAAATAACAGAGGCCGAAAACAAAAAACACAGAAAGAGATATGGTACCTGGGTCTGTCTGAGTGAGGCTAATACCCTCTAGTTCTTCTGCTGTAAAAAGTTCTTTACCCGCGATACACCTGTTCTCGAGCAACCATATACACCTGACATCGCTTTAGAGGGTGGAGGGGTAGACTGTCACAGACAGCCGTCAACACGTGCTCTGCAGCCGCAGAGAATCAGAATGAATGAATCCTGGTACATGAATTAAAATATAACTTTCAAGTGACAAAAGAGAGTATGAGGATATTTTCATAAAATATATTTTCAGAATATGAGGAACGTGCTGGGAGACAGAATAAAATGTGATGCTTGAATTAAAATATATTTTTTGCATATAACAGGGATTCTGTTTATGTTTCAAAAATAAATAAATAAAGTATTAATAAAAGATCCGAAATCACAAAATACATGGGGGGAAAAAAAAGTTTAAGAGTGGAACGGCATGACACTAACAGTCTGAAATCCGACCTCGCACACTGGCCGGATAATTTGCATGGACACTAGACCAGGGAGGGGTGAGACCCCAGATGCGCATGAATGGACCCACAAAAATCAGGGAGGGGGATCGGGATGGGACATCCGGGGAAAAAAGAAGAATCTCATTGGTTGAAAGGGGGCGGGACTTCCTGACACGGCACGCTCTGATTGGATAAAAAAGGGGAGGGATTTCGTAACGTGGCGTGCTCTGATTGGACGACCTTTCAGCTAGAACTGTCAAAATGCAGTTTGATGAAAAGTATGTAGTATTCTTTTTTTACCAGATCTAGGTCCCTATCAAAGTTGCCTCCACCCTGCCTCTTGTCCAGGGCACAGACCATAACAGTTCTCAGCTCAGCAGAGAGCATCTTGAACCACAGCTCCACCAGTCCCAGTGAAGATTTTGGGGGTTTGTCTGAGGGCAGCTAGGGTTCATGGGTGCAGGCACCCTCCTGCATGTGACCCTGGCACCCTTATCCAAATACATGTGGCATACACCTTCAGCATAGTGATTACAAGCGTTTTCATTGTTTGAAGTGATGCCTCCATGCACTTGCCATAGACCAGGTACCTTAAGGTCCATATGGCATCTTTTCTGCTGTGGAGGGTGAGCCAGAGCTTAGTGAATTCCCTTTCTGGTAACTTGTCTCTGCCTTGGCGCACCCCACTGACCGCTAACCAGTAACCTATCAGCTGGGCCTCCCTGGCTGGTGAATATGGGAATTGCAGGGTATCAGTCATGGCTCACAGGTCCCTTTCAGCTCTGCACTCCCAGACCGAGTGCCTCATGGTCTCAGGCATGCCACACATATGCCGCAAGCACACTGGATAGGTGACCATTCCAATGGAGTGCATCACGGCCCTGACCTCATCAGCTGTTGTCCACGACAGGTCCTAATGTTTGTTCTGGAGGGCAGAGTGGGCTGTCAACCCATGCACTGGACTCACTGGTTCCTGTTCCTACACAAGAGAAATAATTGCACGAAGGATTCTACTGTCTAAAAACAAGTGGGGGTCTGGAACAACTTTTCCTCATTTTCTGGTCTTCTTTAACAATTTCTGTCTTCAGCCATTTCCATTTTGAACCCCCACAGAAAGTAAAATCCTCTCCTTGTCCTCTCCAAATCTAAAAGAAAAGATCTAGGGGGACTAAAAGAGAACAGAGTAACAAAAGCAAAGATATAATTACAGATTTATTGATTAGAACCTTGCCAGCCCATGTCAACTGTTGCAGTCCCCAGAACCCCAGTCTTACTTCCCCTAACATGTCATTTCAAATTCCCGGTCCTCCTCCTCTCTAATTAAATTTAATTCCTAAAATCTTTATATCTGTCTTTTTGATGATCACGTCCAGTCCACAAATACGTCTATGTATCCCCATGGTACAAAGAACTGGGTTTCCGATTTCTTCCTGTTTAATTTGGCACCTGATGCTCTCCCATACCAGACAGTCAGGTTGAAGGCTCTTCTTACTGGTTGTACATAAAAGGTTCATAGCATCCATGCACATTTTACTTTCATGACATTAATAGATGGCATCTCTTATCAGTACTAGGGTGTCTGTGATCTTCCTTCCTGGAACAGTGCAAGCTTGATCCAGGTGGATTGCGGCCTCAAAAACCCTAGATGTATGTGTTGATTAGAGCTTAATAAAAAGTTTACAGTCAAAGTCTGATTGGTCTCCAGTCCTTCAAATTAGTCTTGTCCTCTTTCCTTGTCCTCTTTCTTGTTTAATAAAGACACTATCACTAGGTGAATTCCTGTGATAGCTGCTTTTCAATTACCCCACTATTTTTGGGGTTAGGATGCTGCACATGTGCCCCTTTAGTTGTCTTATCAAAAAGTTCTTCTGAGGCCCTTGGCATGGATGTTCTTAGCTCACAGTGCAAAATAAATACCTCATTTTTCTGGTCTGAGGGCCATAGCCTGTCCAAATCTCCTGAAGAGGAGCTCTCTAAACAGTAACCAGCCCATTTTCTTATCCATTATTTCACCTAGAGGGGACTCTGCTGCTCTTTTAGGCACCTGTGCATTGGGGAGAGACTTATTTAGTTCAAGTTCTTGTGTCCTTCTGATACTGAGGCTTTTGATACTGTTTCCAATTGTGTATTATTGGTTGTATTTTCTTTTTCCATTACATCTTTTCCACCACTCCGGTCTATTGCACCCGACTCCACCCCTTCTGTAATTTTCTGCTCTGGATGGGTTGGAGGGGTATGCAAATTTCCAGCTAAACCTTCAGGTTCTGCCTCCTCTCTTTTTTCCTTGGTGGCCATTTTACCAGCTTTCAGTTTTTTGGATTGGACTGCAAAAGTATTTGGGGCAGTCTCTGTAGAGGTGTGAATTTTCCCCACATACATTGCAGCGTCTGTCATTGGAACAAAGGTATGTCCAATTCCTCTGCACTTCCCACAGAATAATTTTTGTCACATCTCTGATAGATGTCTTGCAGATGTTTCAGGCCCTGAAACCCATCAGGGTCTTCCCATTGCTGAATGGGGCTCCTCTATGCACAGTTCCAGATGCTGTCCTCATCCTCCACCTTTATAGCTTGGGTTTTAACAGACCAAAATCTTCCTAGCCTTGTGCATATATCTTCACAACTTATAGTTTCATCGAACTTTCAAACAATAATCACTTTTGGTTTTTTTTTTTTTGACATGCAAAAACCTAAGCTATACATAAGGTTGAACTCACCCCCACCTGATCTGCCCTTATTCCTTTGCTGTTCCACCTTGGCAATCCTTCCCAGGAAAGCTTGGAACAGATTTTGGGGTCCAAGTTCACTCTTCCTCTTCAGAAGTACCTCTGCCCTACAGAACTACTGAACAACTCTACAGAATCAACAGTAATATGCAATTCAACAATTCTAGTGGCAAGAATCTAGATCAAACTGAGTCAAGTAGATAGTACACAAAAGTCAGAATACTACCTTACTAGTCAAGAATAAACTGAAGATAGAACAACTTAAAGCACACTTAATATTGAGCTAGATACACCTTGAATATATCTTAGTAAACCATGCCCACAATTCACACCCTAAGGGAGACTGAAACTACTCTTGATTAATCACCTGAGAGAACTAATTAGCATAAATGGACAGACACTTCCAAACAATACTACAGAATCAAAATAATATACAATACAACAACTCTAGTGGCAAGAATCTAGATTTAACTGAGTCAAGTAGATAGTACACAAAAGTCAGAATCCTACCTTACCAGTAAAGAATAATTTCAAGATAGAACAATTTAACTCTTGACTGAAGATCACCCTATGGCAAAGATTTAACTACAAGATGGTAGGCGTTAACACATGCTTGAGGACCTTGCACAGGGAGATGCGAAAGGATTAGCTACAGAGGGTTGAACACCCAGACTCCACCCTAACACACCCTTACAGCTGAGTCTTCCTGAATCCAGACATGCAAAAGCCCCACCTTGGCTTCTCTGACCACATTTCTGTCATGCTAATCCCAGCATACAGACCACTTCTGAAATGTGCCAAACTGGTTCAGAAACAGATGAGAACCTGCTCTGAGGAAGCCACTCAGCACTTCAGGACCATTTAGAGCACACAACCTGGAATTCTGAGATGCTGCTACATTCCACAAGAGGACAGATTTGGAGGAATACACAGCATCAGTGACTGGCTACATCAGTATTTGCATAGCTGATGTGACATCCTTCAAGACCATCATCACATGTGCAAACCAAAAACCATGAATGACCGTTGAAGTGCGCTCGCTGCTGAAAGCCCACGACACTGCCTTCAGGTCTGACAAGAAGGCAGCACTCTGTTCAGCAAGTTCCAATCTGTCCCGGGTTGTCAGAGAGGCAAAGTACAGCTATGCAGAAAGAATCCATGGTCGCTACATAAACATCAAGGATACACAGAGTACATGGAAAGGCATTCAGACCATCACAGACTGCAAAGCTACACCACTTGTCTGTGATATTGGCACCTTGCTCCTGGGCATACTGAATGATTATGGTTCAAAGTACAGAACAACATGCCAGTGGGGAAGACCACCCCAAATCTCACCAAACAATTAATTTCTCTGGAAAGCTGCAATGCCTTCAGTTCCTGTGGAGGCTGAAGTGAGCCAAACTCTCCCCTCAGATTCTCTCCACCTTCTACAGAGGGACAATAGAGATTGACCTGTGAAGCTGTCTCACAATGTGGTAAGGGAACTGTGGATTGCGAGAACAGCTGAAAAGCTCATCAGGGTCTCTTTTCCCCACGATCGATGTCACTTATGTCAACCACTGCATCCACAAGCCACCAGCATTGTGGGCGACCCCTCTCACCCATCCCATGGACTGTTCACCATCCTGCCATCTGGGAGAAGGTACAGGAGCATCCATTCCACCACCAGCAGACTCTGCAACAGTGTCTTCCCTGAGACAGTCAGATTACTCAACACCCTGCTGAGAATGTACTTATTGTTGCTACACTGCCAAATAGTTTACAGTTTATGGCCCTGTGTATTTATTCTTTTGCACTCTTCTCACACTGCTGTGTATTTGCACTCTGTGTAGTCTCTCATACTGTTATTT
>CM074923.1:24656838-24675635 GCA_037576815.1 Pangasius larnaudii | reverse complement strand
TTATACAAAAGGATGTCTTTCTAAGACTTGAACTATTTTCCCTTTTTCAATTTTGCAGTGTGTGTGTGTGTGTGTGTGTGTGTGTGTGTGTGTGTGTGTGTGATCAGCAGAAGGGTAAATAAAAGGAGAGAACACAGGTGGACAGCGTGTTCCTGCTGCTATAGCAACTGAGCATAGACAGAGCACTGGTTATATCATACTGTTCTAGTGCACACCCACTCACACACACACGCGCGCACACACGCGCGCACACACACACACACACACACACGCGCACGCACACGCGCACACACGCGCGCACACACGCGCGCACACACGCAGAGTGAGAGAGGATCAGACTGTGCTAGCCGCAGAGATGTGAGGCGAGTGACTGCACTCTTCAATTCAAAAGCTCCCTTTTTTTTTTTTTTTTTTTTTTTTTTTTTTTAAACTTAAAGTGGAAGTTTAATAAGATTTATTTTGTATGACTCTATGATGAAACTGACCTTTTGCGTCATTTTGAGCAGACAGCAGCCTTGTGATTATTAAAAATGGTTTATATTCCAAATCAGTGAGATGAATATATTATACACTGACTTTTTTTTTTTTTTTTTTTTAAACTTAAAGGTTACAACTGTAGCGAGTTGAGTAGTGAACAGAACAGGAGAAATTAATCAGCGAATGTTTATGAGGCTCTAAATCAAGGTTTTAAATAAACAGAAAAAGCAGAGCGTGCTGTACTCGCTCAACACTGCACCGCTTTAACAACTCGCACTGCAGAAAACTGACATCTTAGCACGTAGAAACATTTGGAAACAGCCAAATTCATGCAATGTTTCTCTTTATCAGAATGTTTTATACAAATATACCGTTATTATGCTTATTTCTTGATATTTCTACCCATTTTGAGGCTTGAAATGGGCACTTTTGTGCTACTGAGAGATAATTTTGCTTATTTCAAATATTTATTTCAGGAAAGGAGCAACATTATCGGCCAAAACAGAGTAAGGAGATGTTACACATGGGATTATTAGACATGTCTAGAAATAGATTGAAAAAGTCATATAAAAGCAAAACAGCCAATACCTCAGTTTCTAACATCATCCTAGAAATCACAGAGACAGACATTATGCTCTTACACCTCTACTCTGTGCGCTTTGCTCCTCTAGCACTCAATTAAAAATCTTGTATGGTAGCGCTACTTGTACTGTTCTCTGCTTGATCTATCGCTTTGCTTGTGTTTCCTCATCTGTGAGACGCTTTGGATAAAAAGCACCTGCTAAATGAATACATGTAAATGTAGATACAAGTAGCTACACGGCTTTAAAATGAAAACAGATTACCTGATAAGTTAATGAAAGGGAACATGAATACGCAGGCCTCTCTCTCTCTCTCACACACACACACACACACACACACACACACACACACACACACCTGAGTGATGGAACCACCACGGTATGTTATGGAGGAATCTTGGTGGATGCGTGTGCCAGGAAGGCCCTTCGTGATGCTTCCTCCCTGTACAGCTGGCATGGGCCCTGTAAAACACACACACACACACACACACACACACACACACACACACACACACACACACACACACACACACACACACACAGTAAGACTGTGACCTTGACCCTGCTTGGACCAATTCTAAAATCTAATCTGGTTATGATGATTATTCCGTACACATCCTATAAACATTCAAAGGCTCGTTCTTGAGACGTCACACTGACGAGAAAACCGACAACGGGAACATTATTCTCACGTGTAATAAAGTAACAGAAAGCACAGCGTGTACGACGTGTCGGCAACAGGCACAGGAAGTGGAAGTTAATTTAACATTTGTTAACATTTGGATTTTTTCTTTCTTACTTTCTAAAACCGCTTTTTCACTGTAAGTGAAAACTGGTGAAGCGGCGTTTTGTTTTTATGCACCATTTTACCATGAAACGTTCGTCAGACTCCAGCTCCGTACGTTTAATTAAAAAAAAAAAAACAATTCTAAATATCTAAATACATATTTTGTCAGGTTTGCTTACTTTTATGTTACTTTTAAAATATTATTAAATTTTACACACTTTAATTTTTCTATTTTTTGTTTTATGTTATTAGTGGTTTCTTCTTTCTGTCACTGCTATAATTTATTTATAATTTATAATTTATTTCCTTATTATTTTCTATTTTATTTATTGACTACCGTTTTGTTTCACTATGTTTTTTTTTTTTAATATTTCACTCTGTAATGCACCCTGAGCTTCATTTTAAATGGATGAAAGGTGCTATATAAATAAAGTTTATTACTATAATTCTGAAAAAATGATGCATTTAATAATCTGAATTAGTAAAAGGCAACAGTGTGACCTGAAACAGTTGAGTGTAACGTTATTAAGTGTGTGTGTTTTTGTGGCTTTACTCGGTTTCATCGCGTTTCTTTGGCTGGAAGAAGTAAATATCGACACTGAGGTTCCGTGATAATTCCACGCTGCCGCTGCTAAATGTTCCTGTTACAATTCAGATTCCTTGATCGAGATCAGCGAGTTAAATTGAACAGCTGTGTGGAAATAAGCCTCGTGACATTGTGTAGGAACTCGAGGGCTGCGGACGGCGACGGCGACGATGTTCTCGCCGTCGCACAGCGACGCTCTTTCGGAACACGATGGGATGCACACTAACCACGAGCAGCGAGGCTCTCATGAGCGATAGCATGTGTGGACAGATTCTCAGCCTGCGAGGAGGCGGGGCCACGTGGAGACAGCTGCTCTTGTTTAACCACGGGGAACCCGGCTGTTCGAGAGAGACAGAGAGAGACAGAGAGAGAGAGAGAGAGAGAGAGAGAGAGAGAGAGAGGAAAAAGACAGCGGTTAGAAATGCATGAATTGAAAATGTACTGTATTACACAATAACAGCTTCTAATTAACACAGAATGTCTCGGACCTTTCAGTTAAAGTGCTCTCGTTTCTACAAACACAAACACACACACACACACACACACACACACACACACATGCACACACACACACACACACGCACGCACACACACAGAATACACACAGAGTTTCCGCTGCTCCGTCCAGGACACAGGCAGAGCTCCTGGAGTCATCTTGGCGTGCTCTGAGCCGTGGGCGGGGCTGTGCATCTGCACTGGAGTACCCTGGAAACACAAGCACGCATGAGGAAACAAAACAAAAGCGTGCAGGAATAGCAGTGTAAGGAATAAACCCCTTCAGGGTGTGCGGTTCTAGAAAAATAATCAGCAGGGTAGCGTTACTGTTATTATCTTGAAGTTATACTACGTATTATACTTTCCTATAACAGCACTCTATACAACAGCAATTTCTCCACAGCTGCATTTTTTTTATTTATTAAAAGAACGACATGTCGCTTTTTATCCGTTTATAGCTACATTTATCTTGTATATAACTTGTATTACACCAGTTATAAACAGTCATTCCTGCACGGCCTCTCTTTATTTCTAGCTTGATTAATAAGTTAATAAAAAAAAAAGTTGCTTTTCATGTTACCGAGAAACCAAAAAGCCGTCAGACGTCAGAAAACTTCAAGTTGATGTTCAGCTTCACGTCTGACTGACACTGGAGACTCCTTCCAAATAACCCGTCTCTTCAGAACAAACTCCAGCGAGTCAATGATTACAAATGTTCCTGGTTTGTTTTTTCGTGTAATCCGACTTATTTGTAATTAAGCAGAACATCCGCTATAAAGTCCCTGCGTACGTGCTGTTACTATAGAAACGATTACGCTAACGTATTAGAACATGCGCGTTAATATAAACCTTGTGGGCTGACGTGCGTCTCCGTGTTTGTCCATCTGTACAAAAGGTTTTTTTTCCCCCCATCAGTTTAAAACGAAGGGGCGTCGGCAAGCAAGAACATTTGCAAGTGGATATGTCCTGGTAGCGGGATTTGCTTACAAAGCTCTAGAGTAATTGTAGAGTAAAAAAAAAAAAAAAAAAGAATACAAATGAGAGGGCGACGTGGGCGTGTGACACGTCCGTGTGCGAGCACGTGACTGAAGGAAATGCAACAGTCGTGATCTGAATGCGTACCTGTGTGATGGAGCCGCCCGGTTTGGCCGAGGAAATGAGGGGAGGAGGATCGGGGATGTGCAGCGGCCGTACACCAGCCAGCCTCTCCTGCTGAGGAAGAGCTACACACACGCGCGCACACACACACACACACACACACACACACACACACACACACACACACACTAACCTATTTCCACTGTAAGTCATAATCAGGCTGATCTCAGTGCTTTAGTTAAACAGAGTCTAACATCGTAAAAAAACACTTGGTAAAAAAGAAGCGAGTTGAGCTCCTGTCTTTCTTTCTTTTAATACATCTTTCTTTCTTTCCTTCCTTTCTGTCACATTTCTTTCTTTCCTTCCTTTCTGTCACATTTCTTTCTTTCTGTCTTTCCCTTCTTTTATTCTCATTCTATAATTTCATATATTCTCTTTCTTTCTTCGCACCCTGTTTCTTTCTCTTCGTAATAGCCTAATTCTTCCTTTCTTTCCTTTTTATGTCATTTCTTTCTTCCGTACCATCTTTCTCTTTATGCATCCTATTTTCTTTCTTCTTTCTTTACTTTTCACTCCTATTTCTTTCTTTCTACCCTAGTTTTCCTTCCTTCTTCGTACCCCTTTTCTTTCCTTTTTTCTATCATTCATTCCTTCCTTCCTTTCGTTCGACTGTCACAGCAGCAGTTTCTGGACTAACCAGTCTGTTTGTTTGCTTCATCACTGTTTCTTATTCCAAAACTGGAGAAGTGACCTTGGGTATTGAGAAAGGCAAATTTCTATATAAATGAAACACACATATTATCAAGTGTATTTATGAAATATTACCACTACGGCATCAGTCTGACTGATAAACGCTTTTAACGCGAAGGCCGTCTGATGTTTCAGAGCAAATACGCAGGTCGCCTTTGAAGCGGCGGTGAAAAAGGTATTTAGAAATTTCTAGCAGCATAACGGCCACAAGATATTTTCCAGACCTGACAGAGGAATTAAGATCAGGACAGTAGCAAAAGAGTTCAGCTTAGGAAGCAGTACAGCACTGAACTACGGCAACAAAAACAGGACAAATGGTTACATGACTGTGTCAGATATACAGATTTGGTGCATGAGCATATCAGTATCAGACTAAGTGTCTTCATTAAGAAGAAATGGATGAAGTGTTGAATGGCTTGACGGATGGATAAACAAACAAACACACACACACACACACACACACACACACACACACACGTCTTACAGGAGTTGTAGTGCAGGAGTTGCTCATGGCTCAGCTTGGCCACATCTCTGGGAGAAAGCTGGTATGGTGACATCACAGGACGACCAAGACCCATGGCTCTGACGTGGTCTGGGCCCGGATCTTTCTTCACATCAGCGAGAGGAGAGAACGCCCGGGGTTTATCTACAAACACACACACACAACATTAAGAAGGTGATTTTGACCTGACTGTACTGAAGCGACCGGAGTGTGAGGTCAGGTCGACTCCGTCTGAGCAGACAAATAGATTCAAACCCAACTCGCACACTGACAGAGCCAGCACAAGCACCAGGAGGGTAAACATGCTCTCGCGTCTCTCTCTCTCTCTCTCTCTCTCTCTCTCTCTCTCACACACACACACACACACGCGCGCTCTCTCTCACACACGCGCGCTCTCTCTCACACACGCGCGCTCTCTCACACACACGCGCGCTCTCACACACACACGCGCGCTCTCACACACACACGCGCGCTCTCACACACACACGCGCGCGCTCTCTCACACACACACACACGCTCTCTCACACGCGCTCTCGCACGCACACGCACTCACTCACAGACTCTCGCACACTCGCGCGCACACAGACTCACACTCACAGACTCACACACTCACAGACTCACACACTCACAGACTCACACACTCACAGACTCACACCTCACACGCACAGGGTCCACACACAGCAAAAGGCAAATGCATTTTTGAGCAGGAAAAAAAAAAATCATTGAAACAATTTGTGAAGCCTGTGATTGGCCACCCTGATCATACATCATACATGAGGCTGAACAAGCGTGTGTATTTCTGTGTCGTGTGTAAACCTACATAATCCGTGAAGCAGAGTGTGTAGCCATCTTTCCTTCCCCCCCTCCAGTTCTGCAGGGACAGATAGACTACAGCTGAGCACATCAGCTCAATGCAAAAATACGTTAAGAAATTTAAATAGATTTTTTTTTTTTAAAACAAAAATCACACACCACATTCCACTACTCGCTTTTTTTTTTTTAATCGGAGGAGTTAGAAAACACACGCATATGAAAAAAACACTCTCTCCTGCTCTGGGAGGAAGAGATTTGCTTTAGTGCTGAGACAAACCGTTTCGCGCTGACAGAATTCTGTCAGCAGGTACGCTCGGTTTTCGCGTACAAGAATAAATGCAAGATCCTGTCGTGAGAGATAAATGAAGCATCTCCCAGAGATTTCCAGAAACATTTCCAACACAGCTAACTTTGCTATTCTTTTGTCTTCAAGTTTGACGTCACAAATTTCACGTGGAAGAAAATTCTCTGGTTTGATGAAGGGGGAAAAAAAATAAAATAAAATAATTAGCGTAATGTTTGGCGGAAGCCCAGTAACCTCCTACCATAACACAGTGAAGCATGGTGGCGGCAGCATGATACTGAGTTACCCTTGGCCTCTTGGTCGTTTCTCTGACTAACCCTCTAACCCGGTCACTTACTCTAGGCAGAAACGTGCTTGTCCCATATTCTTTCCACGTTATAATAATGGATTCAATGCTTCTTCGTGACAAGTCCAACATTTGGGATCATTTTTATAACCGAAACCATAATTGCTCCCTTTCCAGAACTTCGCCCTTGGCTTGCTTGGATAGCTCCTTGGTTTTCTCGGTATGTTTTATGTTCTCTAACAAACTCTGGTTCTTTCAGGAACAGGTGTATTTCTACTGAGATCATGTGACACACAGGTCGACTCTTTTTTTTTTCTTATAAGACTTCGGATGGAAACTGACTGCGCCAGAAATATTCACACCGGCGTGAGTGATTGTTCCTCCCTGGTCAATATTATGGGTTAGATTCGTGACATGTGACCTCATTTCATGTTCCAAGTTCAAAATAAATAAAGTGGAAATTGTCAATAGGGGTCAATACTTATGCAAACCGCTGTAAAAGGCTGAATCAGATGTTTGGAGGTGCTGTTAGAAATCTATAAAACTATAGTCCTTAGAAGGCATGGGGTGGGAGGGGAAACAGTAACACAAAGCAGTTATGGAAAACGAAATGAGTGTGGCAGGATGGATAATATCCATAAAATCCTTGCGGTTTAACTTTATGGATGTGTTTGCTTTTAAAAAAAAAAAAAAAAAAAAAAAAAAAACTCCCATGTAATAACGAGCAACAGTCTTGGCCATCTGAAACATCTCCATCTCCATTTCACAATTGGAACTCATTATAAACATCACATATCGTTTCTATGGTTGCGGGTTTCTGTGACTCTATTATTCCTTACAGGAAAAAGCAGACGACTGCAAGTTTAAAATCAGTTCTTGTCCTTCTTGTACTTCTCATGTGTTTCACGGACATTAAGACCGATTATAGAGTTTTAAAGCGTGATGCCACAATACGTATCTTGATTAAAAATGTCTTCTCGATTCTGATTGGTCAGAATGAGTTGAAATGACAGTAACAGCTCATTTGCGGGGACTTGTACAGCGGACGTTCCAGATAACCTTATTTTAAAAATGGGTGCGAGCTTTGACATGGTGCAGTTTTCTGTACGGAGACGTTTATTTAACATTTATGGAGGGAGTCTCAGGTGTCAGCGCTGCGTAACAGTCAGAGGTAAATCTGTAACATCGAGTCTTCAGGACAGAGGAGTTTCTCAGTGTTTATTTGTCTTATTAACTTAAAGAGAGAGAGAGAGAGAGAGAGAGAGAGAGAGAGAGAGAGAGGAAAAAAGAGAGAGCCTGGTGCGGGAACGACTGTTTATAGCTGCTATAACGTAAGCGGTAACTTGGGAACTAATGTGTTTTGTGGAACGTTACACAACTCTAGACGGACAAAATGTACATTGGGTCAATCATTAATAAAGTAAAAGGTTGTAATCCTTGGCGAATTGCTGTGGTATAAGAGGAATAAAACACTCCGCTTCATCTTTCCACCCTGCCATTGATTATTTTCCTATAGCAGCACATCCTCAAGTGTTTTATTCCTTACACACTGACCAGCCATCACGCTAACATTCACACTCTGATATCTGATATTGTACTGAAAATGAAACGCATGATCTTTTCTTTCCACAGTCACAAAAAAAAAAAAAAAACACTGGAGAACGCAAGCACACACCGAACAGAACGCGCACGGTGCAAATAACCAGACACACAGAGGTGAGAACGTGAGGCTCAGGAATAATCAGAAAGTGCATCAAAGACCCAAATTCCCTACCCTCTTTCTCTCTCTCCGAGGGCGTGGGTGTTCTGGCTCGGATCCGTGGGCTACCGGCCTCGGCCATGCCGCTGGGGTAATGCTGCGATTTGATTGGCTGCAGAGGCTGCTGCTTGGCTCCTTGGGAGGACTCGTGTGCCATGATGATCTGCTGTTCGTAGAGCGCCTGAGCGTCGGGCATCACCTGCTGCTTCCCCAAAACGCCAGCGCCGGCTACAGAAATGTCCGGCATCTACACACAAACACAGGCGGCATTAGCATTCCCACATGGGAGCACGTTCAATGCATGTATTTAGGAAAGCGTTTAATACAAGAGACGGAACAAGGGGAATTTTCCAGCAACGTGAGAAACGACTGAAACGGTCGAAACGACGAACGGCAGCAAAAATGGAGAAAGTGACGTGACGTGACGTGATGTGATGAAACTTGAACGCTTTTCAACTGCAAATGGTTGTTGAGAAAAGTCTTCTTAAATTGTTTTTCACTTCAACAAATCATGATCAAAAAACAAATGGATTTTTGCTTGAGAACTTAAATGATGATGCATGCAACACTTTCTGTTGGTGTATACGGCGTCACAGACTGTAAAGGCTGATTTATATTTGCTCTTTACTACACCTAGACGTACGCAAGATGGCCGCCACACGTACCCTGTGGTCATTTGGTCATTTTGTGTCCCCAACTGAACAAACAAACAAAGTAACACTGTGTCTCAAATCTCATACTATTCCGTGCACTATTCTAGACTGCCTCTGAGTATTAACACTAATACCTTTCCTAATACACTTAGTGTTTGAAATGTACTAATTTCCTAAACCTACTTAAAGCTCTATTTTGAGTGCCAGGCTTCAGAATTTTCTAGATTAGTAAATATTTTTAAATGTAAGCTCAGCATTTTTCGATTTGAGACACAGCCCAAAGACAACAGTCACACCCACAGCGGAGAGTCTGAAAGAGAAACATCAGTCTGTGTAACGTCGCTGTGCGTAAACGGCTAAGATTACCGTTTGACTTGGAAACCAGATGGACGAAGATGTTTTGGCTCTGATGTTCCGTCTAGTGGATGCTGCATTTAATCGTCCAGGTGTACCTACGATACTCAAGCGGGTATGTGAACGTGAACAACGCTGTGGTCAAAGTCTGGGGCATTCGCGCCTTAAAACGGCAACACGTGACCAAGCAGCAACGAGCGCTGCTAGGGCCATTCCTGAGTACCGCTGGCTCCTGTTTGTACGATGTGGAACCATTAGTACTGGACGAGTGGAAAAGCGTTTCGCTGAAATTTCTGGCACTGCAATAAAAATAAGCCCAAGTGCTCACTAGTAATAATGCTTGCAATATTAGTAACTAAAAGACTGCAGCCTCTGTTTAGGATTTTTATATTATAATATTTGTTATATAATTATTAATGTATTTATTATTCTGTCGCTCTCTATGGCTAGACTGTGGTCGCTGAGCCTGTGGATGATCATCAGGATCCGTCTAACTAATGGCTTCGTGCTGTGAGGATGGATGGAGGAGAACGACAGCTCTGTGATGTCAGAGATTAACAGCAGTCTTATTATCCATGGTAACGGAGGCAGGTCGGTGCATCTAATCCAGTCTGAGGAAGCAGAGGGGATCAGTCTACACGCGGTCATGTGATACACACACACACACACACACACACACACACACACACACACACACACACGTCTCCTTTCATCCGGGTGTGGCTCAGGTCATTTTCTTATCTACTGCAGCGTTATGGAATTACAGATGTCTGACTTGAATGCGCAATCAAAGAGAACGTAGTGTGTAATTAGCGTGTAATTAGTGACACGACTGTGACTGTTACGGTGTGTGTGTGTGTGTGTGTGTGTGTGTGTGTGTGTGCGTGCTCACTATGGGAGGTATAGCGGCCGCTCTCTGTTTGAGCTGTTTGAGGTCCAGTGGTTTCTGCAGTGCAGTTGAGATCACTCCATCGTGGGCATAACTCAGCAGACTCGGCCGAGGAGATGTTATTCTAGAGAGAGAAAGAGAGACAGAATGAGAGAGAGAGAGAGAGAGAGAGAGAGAGAGAGAGAGAGGGGGAGAAGAAAAGCAGAAGGAAAGAAGTATGGCAAGGACAGAAGAACAGAGGGCATGAGAAAAGAGAAGAGGAGGTGATCAGTAGAAAAGTGGAGAGGAAAAGGAAGGGAAGGGAATGGAAGGAACAGGAAAAGGGGAAAGGAGGAGATAAAAAAAAAGAAAGAATAGGATAAGAAATAAAAAGGGAAACTTGAAGGGAAGGGAAGGGAAAGGAAAGGAAAGGAAAGGAAAGGAGAGACAGGAAGGGAGAGAATGAGAAAGGAAAGCAGAGGAAGGGAAGGGAAAGAAAAACGCAAAAGAAGGGGATAGGACAGAACAGGATAGAGGAAAGAAAAGGGATGGGAAGGGGAAAAGGGAAAGAAAGGGATCAGACAGGATTGGAGAGAAGAAAGGAAAGCAGAGAAAGGGAATGGGAGGGAAGGGGAAAGAAGGGGTACCGAACAGGACGGGATAGGACAGGATGGGAGAGGAAAGCAGAAGAAGGGAAGGGAAAGGGAGGTGAAAAAGGAAAATAGGGACAATGGAAAAACGGAAAGAGCCAGAGAGGACATAATGGGGCAGGACAGGACAGGAAAGGATGAATGAGAACGAGAAGCAAACGACAGGACAATAGTGGAAAGGAAAGAGAAAGGAAGAGAACGAAAGGTACGGGCAAGAAGAAAAGAGAAGAGAAGAGGAGAGAAGAAGAGCGAAGAAAAGAGGATGTCATTCCTTAATATGGTCAGAGTCTAACTCTATCCTATTTACACTCTTTATAAACAAACTCAACGTTCAGTGTCTTATTAAATGCCTCTCTCTCTCTCTCTCTCTCTCTCTCTCTCTCTCTCTCTCTCTCTCTCTCTCTCTCTCTCACACACACACACACACACACACACACACACACACACACACACACACACTTCTCACTTGCACTCAGACTGATGTTTCCTCTGCTACAGCCAACACAGTGTGGAAAAACAGAGCAGGACAAATCAACAATGCTCTGCCAACCAGCTCTGCCAAAATGGCCTCCCTTTCCTCACCAAGCACAAAACACTACTGAAACACACCCGCACCTGTTCTTCTCCGTGTTGTCCGACTCCTCCACCTCATCGGCGCTGCAGGTAGCGCTGGAGTCGCTGTCTCGTCCTCCGTGCTCCCTCTCTCTTTTCCTTCCTTCTCTCTTCCCTTCTTCCTCCAGAGTGGGAGGCTTCTTATCCTCGACCTCCCCTTGCACCTCCTTCGCGCCATCGGGTCCCTCGGGCCGCTCTTCCTGCTTCACGGCTCCCTGCTCGCACTTGACTTGTGGTTTCTCCTCCTCTGGTGCATCTTTGTCAGAGGAAGATGCCGACGCCGAGGTGGTGTTGGGCGCAGACTTGAAGCGGCCCAAGCTAGAATCTTTGACCTTGCTGCTCTCCGATGAGTGCGGGGACGGGAGGCTCTCTGTATCTGAGCTCTGGTTAGGGCCTCCTAGAGAAAGCAAAGGTCAAAGGTTAGATGATATACAATAATGGCAAAATTAGATTTTGAAAAAATTTCCTCCTCTCAAATTGGCAAATTATTTCTGTACAGCTCTATCCTCCACATCACTAATCGCAGAGGTAAAATAGCACAATAACGTAACTGGTTGTTCACATAACTGATAACGAATGATCACGTCAGCAGTGTGGCAATGACATCAGAGGTTAGAGCACTGATATCAGAAG
Organism: Pangasius larnaudii; assembly: GCA_037576815.1. Lineage (NCBI taxonomy): Eukaryota > Metazoa > Chordata > Actinopteri > Siluriformes > Pangasiidae > Pangasius > Pangasius larnaudii. The sequence goes on along the minus strand of CM074923.1, from coordinate 24,663,427 downwards.
TAATGGAAACACTGGAGCAACAAACCACACCTCATGCCCGCTAAACACAGGTTCAAAGTGACAGAAGCGTTACAAACCCATTCATGTGCTGTGTGAAGCCATTTCTCCAAGGCAACTCAAGGTCTAAGGCATTCTCCTTTCATTGGATAAAGCCACTCTCTCACGGTAAAGACTTCTCAGAGTAAAGACTCTCTCTCAGGATAAAGCCACTCTCTCAGGGTAAAGCCACTCTCTCTCAGAGTAAAGACTCTCTCTCAGAGTAAAGCCACTCTCTCTCAGAGTAAAGCCACTCTCTCTCTCAGAGTAAAGCCACTCTCTCTCAGGGTAAAGCCACTCTCTCTCTCAGGGTAAAGCCACTCTCTCTCTCAGGGTAAAGCCACTCTCTCTCTCAGAGTAAAGCCACTCTCTCTCTCAGAGTAAAGCCACTCTCTCTCAGGGTAAAGCCACTCTCTCTCAGGATAAAGCCACTCTCTCTCAGGGTAAAGCCACTCTCTCTCAGGGTAAAGCCACTGTCATTGGATAAAGCCTCTCTCTCTCAGGGTAAAGCACCTTTCACTTACAATAGCAATTTAAAAGCAAAAGTGAATGGACACCTAAAACAGGCTTTTCTTTTTCTTTTTTTAAAAAAAAAAACAAAACAAAGATGCATATTTCTATATACGTATAATCTACATATCCCACAGGCATACACATTACCCGGCCTGAATTAAAATAAGGTCCGTAGTAACCTTTTTTCCTTCTAAGTAGATTTAGACATATTGTCCAGAGAACTACACAGAGTTCATTCGAGTGGTGAATTTATTCAGGAGAAAAAAAATCAATACTGCCATTAAACTCTAATGTGTAATACTGCCTTTACACCACGCCAGTGAAGTAAAGCATGTTTTGACAAGCGCTGCCATTTACTGAAATACCAGTGTGTATTGTGCATCTGTATATAATGTGCTGTCCAGCACAGATGTACGGTTATTATACTTGGCAGGTTTTACACTTCTTAAGTGCTGCATATATATATATATATATATATATATATATATATATATATATATATATATACACGTGTGTATGTGTGTGTGTGTGCACACACATACCCTCTCCATCCTCCTGAGCCTCCTCCTCGTTTCCACTGCCCCCGGATCCCTCCATCTCCTCTTCATCAGCAGCAGAGGGAGCGCTGGTCTCCTCGTTCTGCAGTGCTTTACCTTTACGCCTGGCCTTGCGCTCCTGCTCCTACACACACATACACACTCATTACACAATGAAATACTCCGTGATCTTCGTGACACAAACGCCTACAAAAACAACACTATAAAAATCGTTCTCACCAAAACACACGCAAACATCGAACGTGCAGCCAGCGCTGGATAATTAGCAACCATGACAACCAGTCAGATGAGAAATCTGAACGCTTCCTGACATGTTTGCACTTCAAATAAAAGAAAAGATGGGCAGAGGTGGGGGGGAAAGAAAATAAATAAAAAATGGAGGTCTGGTTAAATAAGCAAAGCTTTGGGCAATATGGGGGGGGGGGGGGGCAGTAATATGATATTATCTGTAGCGAGATTGCCACCTTATCATTATTGAACAATTATGAAAAATGTATTTACAACTTCACTTCAATTCGTCCTGATGGTGCTTATGCTTTAAATAAAGAACCTTAAACAGAAATAAACACAGATTAAACAGCAGCCGGAAGCTACCGGTATGTGTTCATTTGTAAGAAAACCATTTATTTCACTGTAGTTATGTTAAGCCCCACCCCTTTTCTATTTCTAACTGCTGTGATTGGCTGCTGGCAAACTAAGAGGTTGGAATGATCTGTATATCCACTAACATTCACTACACAGTGCGCTATTTAGTATGTAGCTCACTGTATGTCTGTATATATATTATATAGTATAATATGTGGCGCATTCATAATAACTCATAATGCACACACGCGCGCGCGCACACACACACACGCGCGCGCTCACACACACACACAGAAAGTAGACTGATTTTTTTTTTTTTTAATCCAAACAAACCGATTTCATTTTATGCTGCTGCAGGATCTCGTCCAGTTTCTGCCTCTTTTTGTAGTTGAAGTAGAAGTTCTTGCACTGTGAGACGGTCTTGGAGCCCACCAGCTTGGCGATGGACGACCAGTTGCGGCCATATTGGAGAAGTCCTGCATGGAAACATGCAGTGATTCAGCAAAAAAAAACAAAAAAACGTATCAACAGACGTACACACACACTTCAAAGTAGGAGTGCATTTTCATCCCTGCTTCTTCTAGCTTCCTGGTATAACGCCACCTTCAAACGCTGGGAGGCGGAGCTTAGGGAATGGGCTGACACTGTTGACACTTTATACAACGGCAGACTAAACCGCATCAGTGAGTGTGTGTGTGACGAACTGGGTGTGGTTGGAGGCGGATATTTTTGGGCGAGACTTCCGTTACAAGCTTTAAGCAGTTTTCACAACTGACTCGTACGGGTCTGCCACTTTCTCACGTTTCTGGTGTTCTTCTAGTCCAACAGGAAGAAAAACTACTGGTAATCAAATTGTTTAAAAAAACACACACACACACACACACAGCTCAGCTTCTATTAAAGACAGAACACCACTGCCTTCTTCCTTACTGTGTGTGTGCTGTACTTTCTGCATCAGTTCTGCTGTCTCTCATTTACTTTCTCCCAAACACAGATCACAGAGAGACAGAGACATAGAGAGAGAGAGAGATACTGAGACAGACAGCAAGAGACACACAGACAAACACACCGAGAAAGTGATAGAGACTGAGAGAAAGAGAGAGAGAGAGAGAGAGAGCGCTCGACGAATTCCCTACATCTCTCCTCATGCTGAAAAAAGCTCTCAGATTCCACTCTCACTTATCCCTAATCCATCCCCAATCCTACCACCACCATGCTTTCATCAACAGCTGCTCACACCCAGACAGTGACCCCCTAAACACATTAGAGAAAAAGTTAATCTCCAAAACCCACTCACTTACAGCCTCTCTCTCTCAGAGAGAGAGAGAGAGAGAGAGAGAGAGAGAGAGAGAGAGCGCTCAGCATGTCCAATGCGTTGTATATACACGCGCTGGACAAGGAGCCAAAGTTCAGATTACATTCATATAACCAGAACTGTGAGTAATAAACAACCTGGTGCATGAACACAAGCACGCACTCGCGTGCACACACACACACACACAAGAACTCACACGCACGCACTCACACGCACTCGCGTGCGCACACACACACACACACAAGGACTCGCACGCACGCACACACGCTCGCACGCACCCACAAGCAGTATCTTCACAAAGATACTCAGAGCAGCTCCTTCACTCAGAAATAAACTCCATCTTCAGGTGTCTGAGTCATTAGGTCCCGTTTACTCCAGCTCTGATTGGTCCATATTCCAGTCGTCCCGGTGCTTCAATCCAAACTAACACCTTTAGATTCCACAGAAACAGAGCAGGCCCGAGCTTGAGGCCTTCCCTAGATCACGCCCCCAAACCTGCACCTCTTCCAATCACAGACGAGCTCTGATCCTTTTACCCAATCAGACTTTGATGTCCCAGCAGGCCAGCGGTACTTGATATAATCCAATAAAGATGGAGAAAGCGATGTGAGGCCTGCACTCCGGTGGTGCGCGCCACTCGTCCGCTCGTATTCCTCTCTCCTTTCAGTGTTTCATCATGACTGAGTCGCACCTGATCTCCACTGAAATGCGTTACGGGGAGCGGCAGCTTCTATCGGCAGCCAGCGAGGGAAAGAGAAACAGAACAACAGACGGAGAGGTAGAGAGAAAGAGAGGGAAGGAAGGAGGGGGAAAGGGAGTGGTGGAGAGAGGAGGAAAAGTAGCTCAGCTCCCTGTCCCCACCTCGTCCTCTCTGTGTGTCTGACTCTCTAAACAGCGCCGGCCTTCTCTCTCTCTCTTTTTTTTTTTTTTAAATTCTGCTCTCCATCTATCATGCTCTCGTTCCGTCTCTCCAGCCCTCCCTTCTCTCTCTCTCTCTCTCTCTCTCTCTCTCTCTCTCTCGCTCTCTTCAAGGCCAGAGCTTTTTTACCTTCCTGTTCAATGGTGGACTTTCATAGCAATGTGGATCCAGGGAGGAGGCGGCGCCTCTCTCTCTCTCTCTCTACTAATGTTTTTCTGTTCTGTCTAATGTGGCCTATCTGAGCCAGAGGGCATATAAACTCAAACACACACACACACACACACACACACACGGCAAGACAGAAAGAGACCAGTGTGTGAGAGATGAGAGAGAGAGTTTGATATTGATACCATGAGAAGCAGAGGGGGTTTCACATTTTTTTTCCTCACTGACCTGCTTTTCCTACCCAATGTGACCTTTCCTCAGAGAGAAAGAGACAGAGAGAAAGAGAGAAGGAGGGAGGGAGAGATAGAGAAAGAGAGAGAGAGAAAGACAGAGTAAGAGAGACCGGGAGAGAGAGAAACACACAGAGCAAGGCTTGCCAAAACCTCTGTGATCGGTGCCAACCTTCTCTTCAGTCACTTCCCCTGTTACTCAAGCATTCATCAACAGATACACACAGAGGAGAGAGAGAGAGAGAGATAGAGAGAGGGAGAGAAACAGACAGATGCAGCAAAAGAGACAGAAAGAGCACCAAGGCTCAAGATTCTGCTACACACACATGCAAAGATTAACCTGCTCACTTGCCAAAGACTAGAGGAATGCAGTGCTTTAAAACGCAGCCAGGATGCAGACACACACACACACACACACACACACACACACACACACACACCCCCCCACACACAGCTGTGTACCATGCTGCTGTCAGAGAGGAGAGCCACTCCAACACAGTTAACACCTGAGGAGCGAAACGAGGGCCGAAGCTTGTGGCCCTATACGAGTCTGCTGAAGTAAAATTAATAACGCCGCCAAAACTAGCATGTTAGCGACAGGCTAACATTGCTAACACAGAAATCAGTCTCACCCAGAATCGGCAACAAAACGTTTTTCCTCACACCGCTTCCTCAGTGACGGCACACAGACTTGCTGACGTGGTTTCAGAGCCTAATGGGCTGAATGATAAAGTAAAGTGGTGGCGTTTTGTTTCTATATTTCAGAAGCCACAGGACACACACCGCGTTTAGCCGTGCGCTAGGACTTGGCGATAATGATGCTGATTTTCCCCTGATCACAATTTAGCACAATAAAAAAAAAAAACTCAATTAATGGTTTCCTCGTCCAGGACGGATGGAAAAAACAAAACCCTAGAGCCAGGGAGTGGCGCTGTTGAGTGACATTCGGTTTACGGACAGTTTCTGTAGGTCGACTCGCGCTGGTACGGACAGCGATCCTAGCAACCTTGCCAAGGAACGTTTTTAAGACTCGTAGTGTTACTATCATCTGTGGCGACTTGCCTGTCACTTCATTCAGACTGAATTACTAGATTGGAGGATTACTAGATTATCTTTTGAACAACGCTTGCCATTATCCTCCTGCGTCGTTTCTTTTTGTTTTCAGTTTTCCACCCTACAGACGCTAAGCACGTAAAAACCACGTTCCTAAATATTACGTGTGGCTAGAGTTACTGTGGTTTGGCGAAGAGCAGCTAGCATAAGTGCAGTCAAATACAGTCACAACTGAGGAGTTAATAACATCATGGTGAGTTTATTAAAAGGTATTTTGTTGCCTTTAAGTCCTACTGTTTGTGCGAATGAGGGCTGGTGATTATAGTGTGTTGTGAGTTCAACTGGTTCTGTTCAAAACAAAAATGGACGACAGCGGAAGCTTCTTTCGTTTTTTTCTTTTGTATCATCAAGAAGAAGAAGAAGTAAATTTTCCCTCATTTGAGCTCATAGAAACATAGGAGTTCCCGAGTTGTAATTACGACATCGTGGTGGCGTTCAAGTGCGTTCACCTCGTAATTACGATATATTTCCGACAGGTCGTGAGGGAAACTCGTGAGGGGAAACTCACAATCTCCTCTTTTGTTTAGTTCACTTCTTTTACAAATTAGCATTAGAAATATCACTCTACCTATGAAGATGCATGCTAATATTTTGAAATGTAAGGACTCACATTCAAACAAGCCACATTTAAAGGACGAGTGTACATACTCACCCTCCTTACTATTCATCCAATAAAACGGACGTCCATCTACCGCCACTAAACAAGCTAGCACTGCGTCTCAAACCGCATACTTATGTACTGTTCTACACCATTACTGTGTACTAACGCTAATAGGTTTTCCTATTAAAGTTAGCGTCTGAACCTCTCATGCAGCCTTCAAAGATTTTTCAATCGGAGATGCAGCTCATGACAACAGTCACAACGACGGCGGAAAGTTTTAAAGAAAAACATCACTCGAATAATAAATTGTTCAGATGCTCAGGAGAGTCGTCCAGGATTATAAATATGGAGTTTAGAAATGGAGGATGATTAAGGCATGGGGTTGCGGAAAATGTGTACAAAAGTGTAAAATTAAACTGAGACTAATATCTCGAGATGTTTAAATCGCAAGCCAACTGTACACCGCATCATTTAAACACTACTCACACACACACACACACACACACACACACACACACACACACACACACACACACACACACACACACACACACA